>CM042551.1:6825000-6917500 GCA_023630585.1 Cranoglanis bouderius | reverse complement strand
ATATATATATATAATATAATGTATGTGTGTGTGTGTGTGCTTTAAACTAACACACTCATCTGCTGTGTGCACGTACTCTCCTGCTCCTCTACCATTCATTTATTAGCTGTGATAAAGGATCTACTTTTCTCCAGCCTGTATCTCAAGTTCGTTCCTCCTGGGTTAGTGAAGTGAAGACATGTAAGCCTTTTATATTGGTGTCCTGACTGTTTTTTTTCCACTGCGCATTCAAAAACAATCAACACAGCGCTGAGTGAAATGGGTTCAGAGACTTCTGAGGCAATCATCTCGGTCACAGTGAAAACAGTAAAAGCAACCTCATCATGTCTTCAGTATATAATGACACTGATATCCACCATGAAAGAATTTATGGATTTTAACATTGTCCCCTCTGTCCTATGCCTGTTTGATTAAACCAGCTCAAATTGGCTACAATGAAATTATCGGAAAAATACAAACAAACATTGTCTAAATTGTTAATGACAAGTTTTCTGGTGCTGAAAGTTCCAGTACAAACTACAGAAAAAAACTTATTTCTTTTAAGGATCTTTTAGGAATTATTGATGTTTTAAAAACTTTTTTAGAACCAGTTTTCCACTGGTGAGATCCTAAAACCTCTAAAAGATTTTTTGTTGTTGTTTTTATAGGGTACATTGTGCAGTGGAAAAAGGCCCTTGTTGTATGTCACTCTTGTCTGCCAGGGCCTTTTTGTGTGTGTGAGTTGATTCCAGATAAAGTAGGAAAACACATCTAGATTAGATTAAACTAAACTATAACCATTTTGCATTAGTTTACAATGCAGGTCTGTTTTGTTTTTTTTCCCCTCAAACCATGACCTTTTTAAAGACTTTTCAGACTTTGACCATGCTGTGATTTCTGTATGAAGTGGCCTTTTATCCTATTCTTAGTTTGTAATTTTCCTCATTGCATTATCCTCATTGCATTTTCTTTTTAATTCAAGGAGTAGAAGAATTGGAGTAACAACTTTTTTGTGAAGTAACTTTAATAATAGTGACTGAATATGAGGTGTATGAATGCACCCATTTGCACTATTTATTCCATTTCTATGAGTTTAGATCTGATATATAAAGTTATTTCACGGGCCTCTGGAGATGCTGTTAAAAATCATACGACATAGGGTAAATAGTTCTACAACATTTATCTCATTTTTTAAAAAAATATCTATATTATACATGGAGGGTAAGGCTCTGAGGAGCTCCCCTGCTGTTGCTCCTTTGTGCTATGAAAGTGGATCTGAACTGCAGAGGTCTGGCAGCTCTGCACAGATAGAGTTAGTCTCATTTGCCCCAGAATAGCCTGGCCTGCTGATTGTAGTCACACTGCTGCCAGAAATCTGGTGAGGCTTCAACGCACAGACTTATGGGATACCGCTGGAGACAGAGGACTGGAGCACTGGAGGCCACGTCAACACTTTATTTTATATTGTTTAACAAGCGCATACAAACGAAATGCTGTCTAACGTAATTATATTTTATAGTCTTTGAGACTTACTTTGAATGTTACATTGTGCTTAATTAGGCTGTTATATGGCAATCTAACCCATAAGGGGATTTTTATTTTTACTTTAACCACTTTTCTGTTGTATGTTTTTTGGCAACTTACCCAACAAACAGAAATATCTGTTATGTAATCCCTCGTTTTATTAGCTAACCCCTCTGACCATCATCTCACATGTAGTTGTGTGGTCTGCAAGGGGAACATGAGAGAATATAAACAGTGTTACCTTTCTTTAAAGCATGTTTAAAAACTCAAACTACAACTGCTGGTTTCGTCTACACTCACATACTCACCACTAGAGAAAACATCCGGATATCAGAACTCTGCTTAGTGTTTGTTTACCGTCGCCTCTGGCTTGCTCATTGGGGATAAATTTGTACATTTAAAAACTATATCCTACATTTAGAATCTATATCTTGAGTTTATATATTTCTGTAAAGCTGCTTTGGGACAATGACCATTGTTAAAAGCGCTATACAAATGAAATTGAATTGAACTGAATTGAATAGATCAGGTATTCGAATATGGCATATATAATGTGGAATAAAATGTAATCATTTGAGAGTGTGATTAAGAACATTAAGTGAACTGTTAATCAGAGCTATATACATAGAAATACTGAGCTATAAATGGAAATGCATCTGCTTCTTTTCTGAACTGTATCTGAAGTCCAAGGCCAATCACAACCAACCTTTGCAATCCAAATAAAATGTGTTACTATTGCTATATTCCTCAGAGGCTGTTCACTGATAACAATAATATTACAATATGACTTGGAGGCAGTTAGCTAACTATAGCTCTCTAAAAGCCAGACAAGCAGCATCAGATCCTTTGTTACTATTGCCTGATGCCATAACATTATTAGTTATTGATCATCCTTCAAGGCATACAGTAGTAGTAAATTATTCTTCTTTAAACCTACTTTTTATACCACATTTAAAGTATTTTCCTGATAGGAATGTATTATCAAGTCCCAGTTTTCATTTATATGGTTCACAAACAGATCAGTAGCAACATATTGGTTGGTTTACGGCTGGGCACAATAAAGCAAAACCTTGGAATTACCTTGGAAGTTGACCGTTCTGTGATTTGAACATAATGAAGATAAAGATGAAACCCTGATTAAGTATATCGCCTGGTCTTTTTCCAATTTCCATCCAGTTTCAGTGAGTCTTTGCCCACTGTAGCCTTAGATTCCTGTTCTTGGCTGACAGGAATGCAGACCGATGTGGTCTTCTGCTGTTGTACACTATCTGCCTTAAGGTTCAAGGTGTGTGTGTGTGTGTGTGTGTGTGTGTGTGTGTGTGTGTGTGTGTGTGTGTGATCTGAGATGCTTTTCTGCTCACCACGGATGTAAAAGTGGTTATTTGAGTTACCTACCTGTCAGCTTAAACCAATCTGTCCGTTCTGCTCTCATCACTCTCATCAACAAGGCGTTTCCACAACTCTCTACCTATATTTGTATTAGCTCTTTACCTATATTTGTATGATTTTACACATTGTGCGGTTGCCTCATAATTTATTGATTGGATAATTGCATGAATAAGCAGGTTAAAAAACCCATTCACATATATTTAGTGGCATGTAAATATATTGTACATATATACTGGCTTATAATGGCCAGTTCCTGAAATGTTAAACCTGCATTTTCTAACTGGAATACACAAATACTCTTTGCTAAAAATTATGAACGTTCAAATTACAAAACGGGTTTAAAAGTGCTGATCCCTGCTGGACACCCACCACATTCCTTCGAAAACAGATTGGACCACAATCTGTGTATTTGCCGTTTGATTTCTGGGAATTTGGAAGCAAGCTCCAGGTGTCGGCAGAATTGCACCATGCTGGTCTCCAGGTCCAAACTTTGGTCAAACCCCCACACATTCCATCAACACCACTCCGTTGCTTAATTCCTTACACACACACACACACACACACACACACACACATATATATATATACCTTCTTGCTTTCAGTGCTTTTTCACTGGGCAGCTAAGAGCATCTGTATTAACCTTATTAACCTCCATGCTGAATGTGATGTGCACTTGAAGATGTTATGATGCAGTAACCTCTCGTCTTTTTTCCTCCCTCTGTGTCTCCTCTGTTTGCATGCCATCTTCGGACCTGCAGAAGATATTAGTGGGGATGGTAAAGTCACACGCCTTTAATCTTGCATGTTTTCACCTTGATCTGACGCTAACAGCTAGATGTGTCAATCAACACTATAGACATGTAGACATCTTTTATTTATTTATTTTTTGTCTTTTTGGTCATAGCCTAGTTTGTAGATCTGTTTATTTTTGTGTTCTTTCTATGAAGGTTGCAATAGAGCTTTCAGCGCTCAATAAATATTGTATACATCTCTCTTTTTCCATTTCCATGCACATTCTTTTTTTTAAAAAAGCTAGTCAACTTAGCATTTGGGGGGAAAACTAAAAAAAATAAATTAAAAAAATGAAATGAAGAAACGACCCAGATTGTTTCAAGACACAGATTGTTCAATCGGACGAGCGAGGGAGGGACAGAGGAGTCACTTCCTTCCTTCTCTCCTCCCTCACACAACTGTGCTGCTCTGTGATTGGCCAGACAGGCAGACAGATAAATATGCACCACACGAGTGCATGAGCAGACTGCATGGAGAGAGTGGAAAGAGAGAAGCCACACTTTAGAGCTTTGCATTAGTCTGTGCGTGTGTCCCCAGTTGTGTGGGTGAGATTGTGCAGGATTTTCCAGGCTGACTCACTTGTTTATTTTCATTTGGGGCCAGTGGAAGAGTACACAGTTGTTTACTGCTCTAGGTGATGTGTAGGTTCAGACTGGCCGCTGTTGTGTTGTGTGGTGTTGTGACTCACCGTCGTGACCACTGCCTCTTGTTTCCCCACAGAAACAGACGACTATGCAGAGATCATAGACGAGGAGGACACGTACACAATGCCTTCCAGTAAGTACTGCTAACTCATTTACACGGAGTATGAAAAAACAGTAAGAGTGTGTTTGTGTGTGTGAGTGTGCACTCGCATTATCACAGACTGTCCTGGGACCCAGATGTTGCTGTACGGCTCATGCCAAAACTCTTGTGAACATGGCTCGCTGAGCCGATTTTTTTTTTTCTGCCTGGCTTGTTTGGTTTGTTCATGTGGTGGCCAGAGAACTTTAAAATATCCAACTCCCAAATACCAGAGTACTTAGTCAGTTTCTCTGGGAAGTCAGTTAGGAATGTGGTAATAGACAAGATTAGGCTTCTTGCGTGTAGATTCATTAATTATAGATAAACTAATTATTTATCTACGTATAATGTAACACACAGGCCTGACACAAATGAACCAAAATAATAAACCATACTGAAAACATAACTCTCACTCTCATAACAATACATTCAGCTACAAATTACTCCAGAATTAATTTTCATGGTTAAAGAAAGTGAGTTTCTAATCAAATGCTCAGGGTGTTTATGATCTTTGTGCAAACCCTAAAATGTCTTAGCAATAACATATATATGTCATTTAACAGGGGAAAGTCTTTCTCATTACCCCTCTCCCCATTGGTACCGATGTTACTGTCATTTTGTAATGTAAGGCATCAAAAAAGCAACCGTAGTGTTCAAATAATTCGCCATCTGCATCCAGCACTCTGGTATAATGAGTGTGTAGTTGCTCTAAATAATTTATCTAGCATTAGCTAAGCAAATAACTTGCTGTTTAATAGATTGTATTCATTGTTTAATATTTCATTTGCTTATATATTATATCCCCGACCTTCTGTTATAATGTTTTATTTTAATGGCAGTCATGAAAATTACATCCCGGCGTCCCAATTGGCATACTTATACTATGCACTAAAAGTATGTACTCTTTTTGTGAAGAAAAAGTACAAACATTTGAGTGTGTAGTAAAAAGAGTATGCAAGTACTGGGACGTACTAACATGTCATGTAACAGAAGAGAACGTTGTTGCCTAGTTACGCACACTTGCATTATAAACATACTCCTCATTGCATTTCAGTTTTTCTTCATTCATTATTCCTTATATAATTTGTACTATATAGTTTAATTGATCATTCCCTACATTTATTTTTACACATTTCATTTACACCTCTCTAAAATGCGGCAAAAGTGAGCGGTCACGAAACTCCTCCTCCTTCGTGCAAGGAGCTGTGGCCAATATTAGCCGAAAAAGTGTACCGTAACCAGCACCACGTACCCTCAAGAACTGTAACATCGTATTTAAGTCAAACGCATTAACCAAAAGCAGATGGCGGTGTGTCTGTATGCCTGTCAGTTATTTTGCACATCTACACAGTTCTAGCATTTCACAAATTTTGAAATGCTAGAACTTTACTTGTCGTTGATATAAGAGAGGTTTTCATTTTCAGACCTACAGTATATAAGGGCTTTCCCTTCCTACTTCTTCCTACAATAAAGTAAGCGCTTTAGGGTCAGGGTCACAGTGGGCACTGGGCAAGAGGCGGGAATAAACTCTGAATTGAACAGTGTAGTTGTTTTGTTCACCTAAATAAGAAATTTCAATGTTTAATACACCTATTCAATTGTTTAGGTGATTTCTTCTGTTTTTGTGTATATCTCATGCTAAAGAGTTTTAGAACTTAAAACAAAATACAACATAAAACAAAGGCAACCTGAGTAAACACAAAATACAGTTTTTATTTATTTCTTTTTTTATTGAAAAAAAGTTTGTTTGTATTCTGTTTGTGCCAACTTTAGCAGCAATAACTGCAACCAAATGCTTCCGATAACTGGAGATCAGTCTTTCACTTACTTCTAGGATTAGGACTTACTCCTATATGCTTTGGATCATTGTCTTGCTCAGTTGCGCTTTAATTTCAACATATGGACGGAAGACCGGACATTCTCCTTTAGGATTTTCTGGTAGAGAGCAGAATTCATGTTTCCCTCAATTATTCCAAGTTGTCCAGGCCCTGAAGCAGCAAAGCATCCCCACACCATCACACTCCCTCCACCATGCTTGACCGTAGGTATGATGTTCTTTTTGTGGAATTCGGTGTTTCGTTTATGCCTGATGTAACGGGACCCCTGTCTTCAAAACAGTTCCACTTTTGACTCATCAGTCCACAGAACATTCTCCCTAAAGGTTTGAGGATCATCAAGTTGTGTTTTGGTAAAATTCAGACGAGCGTTAATGTTCTTCTGGGTTAGCAGTGGTTTTCGCCTCGCCACTCTTCCATGGATGCCATTTTTGCCCAGTGTCTTTCTGATAGTGGAGTCATAAACAGTGACCTTTATTGATGCAAGAGAGGACTCTAGTTGTCCTTTGATGTCCTTGGCTCTTTTGTGACTTGCTGGATGAGTCGTTGCTGTGCTCTTGGAGGAACTTTGGAAGGTCGGCCAGTTTTTTTCCACTTGGAGATAATGGCTCACGTTGTGGTCCTTCTGAGTCCTTTGAAATAGCTTTGTAACCCTTCCAGACTGATGTATTTCAATCACCTTCTTCCTCATCATTCTGGAATTTCTTTCAACTTTGGCAGAGTGTATTACTGGGTAAGACCTTTTAACTAACTTCATGCTGTTGAAAAAGTTCTATTTAAGTGTTGATTTGATTGAACAGGGTTTGCAGTGATCAGGCCTGGTTGTGTCTAGTCCAGCTGAACCCCATTATGAATGCAGTTTCATAGATTTGGGTAATTAGTAACTATGGGGACAAATACATTTTCACACAGGCCCAGTTGGTATTGGATAACTTTTTTGCTTCAATAAATAACATTATCATTTAAAAACTGTATTTTGAGTTTACTCGGGTTGCCTTTGTTTTATCTTAGATTTTGTTTTAATTTCTGAAGCAATTTAGTATGAGATATACACAGAAAAGAAGAAATCAGGATGGAGCAAATACTTTTACTGCTGGAGGCCTCTGAGTCAAGCTGGAAAAAAATAATAATAATAAAAATGCATAGCTAGCTGTACTTCTGCTGGAGAGCAAATCTTAGTTGGCATAGCCAATGACATGTCATTTGAGCTGGGTAAAGTTAACATTTCAAAAATCAATTAGTTACCCAAAGTAAAGTCTTTGCTAAGTTTAGCCATGTTGCTAACAAAATTAAAGGTTCACATTTTATCATTTTAAAATTGAATCAGGTGTGTTGTTATTATACCTTCCTTAGCACTAAATTTCCCACAGTGGTGTTTTCAGTTCTCTTGTCATGTGCATGCTTTTGGGGAAGAGGTTAGTCCTTTAGCTTTAATATAGCAGTAATGTTCAGGTGAGGAAGTGATCCTACATCAGAACTTCAAGCCTGAGATAGTGAATGTGAAAGACAGGGATGTTTATTAGCTCTGATATACAGTCCTGTACAGTGCCATGCTAGGTGTGACGTGTGTATGCATCAGTGAGCAGTGTGGCACGAGTGGCAGTGGCAGCTCTGTGGTTAAGACGTTGGGCTACTGATCGGAAGGTCGTGAGTTCAAATCCCAGCACCGCCAAGCTGCCACTGTTGGGCCTTTGAGCAAAGCCCTTAACCCTCAACTGCTCAGATGTATAAATGAAATAAATGTAAGTCGCTCTGGATAAGGGCGTCTGCCAAATGCCGTAAATGTAAATGTAAATGTGAGCTGTATGATGGTGACAGGGGGCAGTAGTAAAGTGGAACCGGAGTGTTATTACAGAGTGAGTCAGTGCCTTAAGGATGCTGGTGCTCATTGTCATATGAGTGTGATGCACCGAGAGCCTCTGCACGAAATACTGCTACAGGCACATCACAAGATACAAAGTGGGTTTTTAAAGTTTTACTTCTCCATGACGATGAGAAATACATGACCATTTGAACTTATTTGTTAATTAAAATATGTGCATCTAAAATACTTACTGGTTAGTGCCCGTGGGGCAAAAAAAAGATTCAAATGTGATGTGTGAAAATTATTAAGTAGAACTAATTAGAATGCAGACCGTAGAGTTATTTTTGAGACATTTGTCCAGTCCCCAAGAAGAAAAATTAAGCTAATATTTGAAGGGGTTTTTTTTATTTTTTATTTTTTATCATTTTGTCAGAGAGAGAGAGAGAGAGAGAGAGACTCTCCTTGCTCTTCAACACTCAAATTACATTGCAAGAATAGGTCTTACAGAAAATCAGCATTTACTGTTGAAATGATGACTTTCTTTGATGTCTGCGTAATTTTGCACTGCTTACGTGACGCTCTATAGTGCCTGTGTAGTCATTCATTACCATTTACTGTTTGTCCTGTTTATGTAGTGTTTCTCTTTTAAACACCTCCAGCTGATAGTCACATCACTTTACTTATTCCTAAAGCTCACTGGTGTTAACTAGGACCTAGTAAGCACGGGCGTAACTTTGTTTTGAAAAATGCTGGGGACGAGGCAAAAAACCCCCAAACAGAATTATATAATTAAAAACCAATCCAATTCGCGCTGAAATAGTTTCTGAAGTGATTTTATTCTCCTCAAGAAAGATTTGCTTTAATTTTAACCACTGATTAAGTCCTCACTACTGTAGCTTTGAATAAATTAGCCATTTTAATGGCATTTATGCCACAATATTATGATCATAGTTTACAGTAAATACATTTATGATACATTTCTGTGATCATGCTGCTGTATGTGATGCAAACATTTGTTTTTAGGAAAAAGAATCCTGATACGAACAACACATCTATAGACATCCAAGTTATTATATAAAAGATTTTTAACAGACTACTCTTGTAAAAAAAAAAAAAGTGGTGAGGATGCATCCCTGGTGTCCTGAGTCTCCTCAGCATAAGCTACGCCTGTGCTTCTAGTCATCTGTTCTGTCAGTCTGTCTCCTTCATGCTCTGTGTCTAATTCTGATCAGTTCTAAAAGCCAGCTCTCTCACTTTTCTCCCAACCGTAATCCCCCAGCCGAGTGGTATGGAGTAGACAAAGGTAACCTTCCTTTCTTTTTTTTTTTTTCCTTCCCTTTTCTTTTCTTGTTTCTGTCTTCTCATGGTGGAGCCAATTGCTCGTGTTTTGTTGTGATAGACCTGAGGTTAATCTGGCTCACACTTCTCAAAGTAAGAGAGCTGATCTAAGAGAAATCTTTGTCTTTTTACTATTTAGTCCAGTTTCAGCAGGAAAAGAGTGAAGTTAATGCTGTCGCAGCACTCTTACATGTGAGATGTTTGACTGATATTAGCCCAGGTCACTCAGCATGCCTACACCTTGTACAGATGTTTGTTGCAATTTGTTGTCAGTTTACTCTGGGATTTTTACACAATTTCAGCTTCATCTCGGTTTACTCTGAGGTGTGCACAACTCACACAGCCGTCTATTAGCTAAAAACCTGCTTAACTTTGAGAAAGATAGTTATACAGTGTGGTTATAAAACAATATTGTAGTTTTTACATTAGTAGTAGAAATGTATTGCATTCAGTTGATTTAATAAGTAAGGAACAAATCACTTGTGGGCTGTTAAAAAAAAGTTCTCAAGGACAGGGTGGTATGATGTGGCCCAACACAAAGTGGAGTTATTGTTACCTACCCTGAAATTAATTTTCCTATTATACCACATCCCAAAGTGGCTTATTCCTCTTATACCACAGCAATTTTCCAACAATCGATTTTTTTTTTATAAGTTAAAGGATGACTTATTGTACTCAGTTACAAATTACATTTAATGTCCGTGAAAAAAAAATTGTTCCTGTTATAACCTGCAGCTTCATATAAGTGTAACATCCTCTCTCCTGAAGACCTGGTTACAGTTTTACCTCTGACACTGGAGACTCATTCCAAAATTGTTAAATAATCATGTCCTCACGTCCTTCACCATATCACAACTTACACACATTTTTTTAAAAATATCTCTTTATGTGGAATGTCCTGCAAGTCTCTGTGTAAGTTATTACTATAAAAAAAAGTGCTAACGTATTAGAACAAGTGCATTAACTTAAACCTGTGATTTGCCTTGCAGCCTGCATTACTGTTAGAGCTGCAGTTATAGACAATTAATCAACACCATCAAGAATTCAAAACATTTTATTGTAAAGTTGCTGTTCAGCCATACATACTAGTGTTCCAGTGTGTAGTTGTCTGTAAGCCAGTTTGCATGTCATTGCCTTGCAATACGATGTGCTGTTCTGATATTAGAAAATAAAAATTAATAAATCGGTGGCCTCTCAGCTCTTGTAGTAGCATGCAGTGTTGTCGTTCCTTAGTTGTTGTTGTTTTGTTGTTGTTTTTAAATTGACTTTTTTTTTGGTTTGACTTTTTAATGTGTGTTCTGCGCTTTGTGTGTGCAGCCAGGGATTATGAGATCCAGCGGGAGCGCATCGAGCTTGGCCGCTGCATTGGAGAAGGGCAGTTTGGAGACGTGCATCAGGGGATCTACGCCAGTCCAGTGAGCACCACCCCTTTCCCAGAAACGACTCGGAACCAACACAGCCTAACCAAACCATTAAACCCAATTTTACTGCAATTTACCAAGAATGCTTTGTTTTTGTGATGATATAAGGTTTCAACCCCTAATTTGCCCAGTATCATTAGTTCTGTCCATGATTTAGAGTACATTTTGAGGAAGCTAAAAATCTACTATAAAAGTTCTGGATACAAAGCACTACATAAATATTCAGACTGACGTGAAGGATTTTTCTTTCAAATCTATCCACACAAAGTTCAGAGTTGACTTCCCCTCACACATCCTGACCGGACTCATGGTTTGCGGCTGAATGGTATTTGGTAATTGTATGTTGTGTGATTTGCAGGAGAACCCCACTCTGTCTGTGGCCATTAAAACATGCAAGAACTGCACCTCGGATAGTGTGCGGGAGAAATTTCTGCAGGAAGCCTGTGAGTAAGACCAGCATACTACAGCAGATACTTCATGACTTCCTATAAATGTTGGCTTACCAGCTTAATGAGGTTGCACAAAAATCAGAAACACCGCTGTGCAAGAATCATGAACCCTGGTGTTGCAATCAACCACTTTAAAACCACAGCAACCAGTTGAATTAAGTTTGATTTTAGCCTAATGTAAATGTTAAAAGTGTAAATGGTTGCATCAAGCAAAATAGTTTTTAGGTTCTTAGGTACAGCATCTACCATTAAATGGTTTGCTAGCATATAATATATGTGCTTTTTTCTATTATTCAGCACATTTAACTGCTGATCAAGTGAGCAACATTGTTCCTTGTTGTTGTTCAGTAATAACGGTTATTATATCACAGCACTGTTGAATGCTCGATTCAGATGTTGTTGATAAATTTTCTATCACAGCAGCTCTAACAGTAGTTCCAGATGGAAGGTTTATATTAATGCCCTCGTTCTAATGCTTTATCGTTTCTATTTTTTTAATTATTATTATTATTATTATTTGATTTAAAATCAGAAGACTTCAGCTAACAGCTATCTACTGACTCTGGTTTTACAAACTGGAAAATTGAGTTAATATTAAATTATTTCATATCCCACAGTGACAATGCGGCAGTTTGACCATCCTCACATTGTCAAGCTGATTGGTGTAATCACAGAGAACCCGGTCTGGATCATCATGGAACTGTGCACCCTTGGCGAGGTAAGATTTACTTGCTTATGATTAGCTCATCCATCATCAAGGCATTACCAGGATTAACATAATACCTCAGTTAATAGTCTCTGCACATTACTCATAACTTAGCATGGTTAACTAAATTTGGTAAATTTATTTATTTATTTATTTATTTATTTTTTCTGTTTGTTTTTTTGTTTTCTTAAGTTGAGGTCATTCTTACAAGTAAGGAAATACAACCTGGATCTGGCATCACTGATTTTGTATGCCTACCAGTTGAGCACAGCTTTGGCTTACCTGGAGAGCAAGAGATTCGTGCACAGGTAAGACAGGACACTTTTCAGCAATGCTCATTAATTTTAAACAAAATAGAACTAAATTAAACACACATCCACTTCAGTTCTTTGGGTCGAGTTCAAGTTTGCTCCGCAGGGCCCCGTCTCTCACTGGTGGCTGACAGCCTGCTGAAATAGAGAGAGCAGATAAATAGGCTGCCAGCCACCACACACAGTCAGTCACTCATTACACATTCGTCATCTTCAGCGTGACAGCCAGCACGTGACCACGCCCATACTGCCACAACATTTAAATACAACAGTTATAACATGAATAAATTGGGTGTTAATATGTATGCTTGTCATGTATGTGAATAATATGATATCATATGTGATGTCTCTATCTGTGTGTGTTTCCTACAGGGACATTGCTGCCAGGAATGTGTTGGTGTCGTCCGCAGACTGTGTGAAACTTGGAGACTTTGGACTTTCCAGGTACATGGAGGACAGCTCCTATTACAAAGGTAACAAGCCCTACAGACTCTAAGGCCACTTTCTCTTTTTTCCTTAGTGCAAATATTCAGAACACATTTAATTTATGCAATGCTGAAATGTCCTTTGTCTCTGTCCTTTGGCTCAGTTTGCACCTCATAGGTCAGTTTAGCAGCTTGCATTTTTAAAAAAAATCACCTGCCACCCAAAATACACAGGTCAATTCAGGGTCAAATCATGTTTTCTGGGTTTCACTTAGCATCAGACAGGTACTACCTCTCTCAGATGGTCAGGATTGTTTATTCTGGTACTCATACAGGTGCGATGGCTGGGTTGATAATGAGCCAGAGTGCTCACGGTGTTATCATATAACACCCTCTGGTGGCCCAGGATAAATATGTACCAATTAACATGTTAAAAAACAGTAGGTCAAACTTTCATCTAAAATTGAGACTTTCTCAGTACTTTGCGAGTACAGGTTATTAAATCAATAGCTACGAATATGAAGAGGTGAATAGAGACTCTGATATTGAGATTTCACATGTCTACACGTGACAAATATGAGTCATACAGGATAGTACTGTAGAAAGATATAGATATATAATGTTTCTCATTTGTACATCATGTATTCAAGGCATAACTAGGTTACCAGGGTAATTTATCTGTTTTTGGGCATTAAAGGCATATTTCTATTAAACATTATGTGTTTCAAACTGTGCAAGTTTTTTTTTCATAGCCTCCAAAGGGAAACTGCCAATCAAATGGATGGCACCAGAATCCATAAACTTCCGCCGCTTTACCTCAGCCAGTGATGTGTGGATGTTCGGTAAGTTCGACGGTTTATAACTTTTAGATGTTGTACTACACCTTCTCTGTTATCATGATTGAGGTGGTGTGGTGGGTTCTGTAATATAAACATTGTAGGCATTAGTTAATTGAGTCAGTGACCTATTTATATATACTTTTTTACTATGACACTTTATTAATTAACGTATTATTATTATTTTTATTTTTATTTTTATTTTATTTTTTTACATTTTGTTTGTTAGTTTTGAGTGTGACTTTTTTGATAAGGCTTTGAAGTAACTTACATTTTAGCGTAAGGTTTAAGTGATCTAGTATATATTTTCCAGATTTCTATTTCACATGATGTAGCTCAAGCATTAGCTTTATTATATTGATACATGTGTGCAAATGAATATTGAGAAATTGGATCTTTTTCTGTAACTTTCTTGGCATGAGCGCCAGCAGTAACCTGAACATGGATAGATTTAATAACTATTTAGATATTATACAGATGCATCTCAATAAATTGGAATGTCATGGAAAAGTTCATTTATTTCAGTAATTCAACTCAAATTGTGAAACTCGTGTATTAAATAAATTCAATGCCACAGACTGAAGTAGTTTAAGTCTTTGGTTCTTTTAATTGTGATGATTTTGGCTCACATTTAACAAAAACCCACCAATTCACTATCTCAACAAATTAGAATATGGTGACATGCCCATCAGCTAATCAACTCAAAACACTTGCAAAGGTTTCCTGAGCCTTCAAAATGGTCTCTCAGTTTGGTTCACTAGGTAAGCCACAAACATTCATTGCCAAAGAAGCTGGCTGTTCACAGAGTGCTGTATCCAAGCATGTTAACAGAAAGTTGAGTGGAAGGAAAAATTGTGGAAGAAAAAGATGCACAACCAACCGAGAGAACCGCAGCCTTATGAGGATTGTCAAGCAAAATCGATTCAAGAATTTGAGTGAACTTCACAAGGAATGGACTGAGGCTGGGGTCAAGGCATCAAGAGCCACCACACACAGACGTGCCAAGGAATTTGGCTACAGTTGTCGTATACCTCTTGTTAAGCCACTCCTGAACCACAGACAACGTCAGAGGCATCTTACCTGGGCTAACGAGAAGAAGAACTGGACTGTTGACCAGTGGTCCAATATCCTCTTTTCAGATGGGAGCAAGTTTTGTATTTCATTTGGAAACCAAGGTCCTAGAGTCTGGAGGAAGGGTGGAGAAGCTCATAGCCCAAGTTGCTTGAAGTCCAGTGTTCAGTTTCCACAGTCTGTGATGATTTGGGGTGCAATGTCATCTGCTGGTGTTGGTCCATTGTGTTTTTTGAAAACCAAAGTCACTGCACCCGTTTACCAAGAAATTTTGGAGCACTTCATGCTTCCTTCAGCTGACCAGCATTTTGAAGATGCTGATTTCATTTTCCAGCAGGATTTGGCACCTGCCCACTCTGCCAAAAGCACCAAAAGTTGGTTAAATGACCATGGTGTTGGTGTGCTTGACTGGCCAGCAAACTCACCAGACCTGAACCCCATAGAGAATCTATGGGGTATTGTCAAGAGGAAAATGAGAAACAAGAGACCAAAAAATGCAGATGAGCTGAAGGCCACTGTCAAAGAATCCTGGGCTTCCATACCACCTCAGCAGTGCCACAAACTGATCACCTCCATGCCACGCCGAATTGAGGCAGCAATTAAAGCAAAAGGAGCCCCTACCAAGTATTGAATACATGTACAGTAAATGAACATACTTTCCAGAAGGCCAACAATTCACTAAAAATGTTTTTTTTATTGGTCTTATGAAGTATTCTAATTTGTTGAGATAGTGAATTGGTGGGTTTTTGTTAAATGTGAGCCAAAATCATCACAATTAAAAGAACCAAAGACTTAAACTACTTCAGTCTGTGTGCATTGAATTTATTTAATACACGAGTTTCACAATTTGAGTTGAATTACTGAAATAAATGAACTTTTCCATGACATTCTAATTTATTGAGATGCACCTGTATTTCCTCTGTCACTCTCTCTCAGGTGTGTGCATGTGGGAGATACTGATGTACGGCATCAAGCCCTTCCAAGGTGTAAAGAACAATGATGTGATTGGGCGAATAGAGAACGGCGAGCGCCTGGCCATGCCCCCAAACTGCCCCCCCACCCTTTACAGCCTAATGACCAAGTGCTGGGCGTACGACCCGGGCAAGAGGCCACGCTTCACCGAACTGAAGACCCAGCTCAGGTTAGTCTGCTTTTCTTATATGCAGTAGATTTACACACACAGTGACTTACAGAGCTGTAAAAAAAAAAAAAAAAAAAAATACATGAGAAGAGCCAGAAATGTTATACCTATGATTTAGGTTATGTTTTATTAGAAGTGGTGTGGTTGTCTGTGTGCACTATGAAACACCAGGGGTCACTGTTTTATTGCAAAATTTAAAGATGATTTTTCACTCCACCATTATGGTAGAATCTGTGTTAACAGTGCAGTGCTTATTTACTTTTTGTTTGTTTGTTTGTTTTTGCTTTTTTTTGAAAGAGAGAGGAATTTCTCTCCTTCTCAGTACGATTTTCAGTAAAATAGAGATTTTGAATAGATGACCATATAGTATCAGACGGGAAGCTTGCAGAGGTGAGAGGTGACTCATACTGCAGTGATGCATGTAAATGTATTTGCTTAAAATGCACAGGGTAAACATAGCTCACAGAGAAGCTGCACACCTTCATAAAAACCCAACTACACATTGTGTGGTGTAGTGTGTAGAGCAAACACTGATTGGTCAAGCAGGGTATTGGAGTATATAGGGTTGGAATTGGGCCGAGACCCAAACAAGAATTAGCACAAAAGCAAAATGGAGCAGATTTGCAAATATAGGTATATAAGTCAGACTTAAACCTTAGAGCTATGTACTGATGACACTTTATATAGTTTTGCTGGGCAGGCGGGGATCAACCAACACCAATGTCTTCTCATTAACCTGTACCTGGGGTCCAGGAGCTACAGCAGAGGACAGAAAGTCTTCTGAAGGGCCTTTTTTAACACTAGCGAGAGCAGAAAAGACTAAAGGGCAGGAATGAGAGGTTACTGTGATTATACTGTGTTGGGATGGAAGTGGAAACGTTCAAATCTCTTACAAAAAGGTGTGACCTTCTTTAAAGAAGATGGAAATATATTGAGTTTTATAATATAATGCACTTTACAGAGTGATGTTCATTTAATTTACTAGATTACCTTTCAACTCTTGTATATCTCCTTTTCTGTGTAGCACTATTCTGGAGGAGGAGAAAGCTCAGCAGGAGGAGCGCATGCGCATGGAGATGAGACGTCAAGTCACAGTGTCATGGGACTCTGGTGGATCAGATGATGCTCCTCCCAAAGTAAGATACCCTGTGATTTTAAACCACCAGTACTGTTTTAGTGCCAGTTTATTAGCAGGTCTGTTGTAACTGAGGGCAGAGCTAATTTCAGGACCAGAAAAACATAAAGATTGCATGCCAGTATTGCACAGTTTTTAAAGTTATCTTAGAATCATGTGATTATTAAAGGGTCCTCCACCAGATTCTTAATAATTTCGATTATTGTTTTGTACCTCTGCAGCCAGATCTGACTTATAGATGTACTTTTATCTATTATAGCACTTATGAGATTAATACAAATCACCTTTTCCAGTAATCTCATTTGACAGATTATCTCAGTATGTTTTTTAAAATATTTTTTATGTCTTCCTTGTAGTTTAACGTCACATCATTTTAACAAATTGCTTTAGGTGGGAGATTTATGCATTCATGCAGTATAATAACCATTTGTTTTGAGACTTAAGGTGAAAAGGGATTTTTTGACCGTTTCTGTAGGTTATTTGTGTTCTTTTCATTATAAGTTTGCCCTTCACCATTCACCTCTTGCTGCAGTTAGTCTTAAGAAGGCGCACTAATAGCCAATGTGTCTGTAATAGTCCTCAAAGCCTGGAAAGTACTTGTGATTTATTATGTTGTGTGTTTTGAAATGAACAGTCTGTTCTAAATGCAGGCTTCTGGTACTAAACATTGGAATTTGAGATGTGGCCTCCGAAGATCACACTAGCCAGAACACTGTTTCATCTTACTTTAACATGTCACTCTGATTATCTAATGTACCTTTATCAGTGTCATATAATAGACACATTCTGTCTGTTAGGTGAATAAGAAAAGCCTTAGCTGGTCTCATTTCCACAGAGCAGTGGAAGAGTCTTTATCCAGGAAAGTTCAATGAGATGTCAGCTGTCTCTGGACTGCCAGCTAAAATAAAGCAGCACTTCATATTTTTTAAATTCTCTGTCATAGTTGTCCAGTTTCCATTGTGTATAAAGTGAAGTGGCTAACAGCATTCAGTGAAGAATGTGTTCTAAGATAAACTGATATAGACTGCAGATTTGGCACTTGGAGCGTTTTAGATCATTCTTTTGACTTGTGTTTTATTTTTTTTGCTGCAGCCAAGCCGACCAGGTTATCCCAGTCCCCGGTCGAGTGAAGGTTTCTTCCCGAGTCCTCAACATGCAGGCCAGCACAATCATTACCAGGTAACTGCACACCACCCACAAAACCAGCAAAATGCAGTATTTTTGGTTTAAATGAAAGCTGTGAAGTCACAGCTTTTCTGTTTATCTTGTTGGGTATTCAGAGCAAATCTGGCATGAAGCCAGTCAAGTATTAAGGACTTAAGAATTAGAAATCAGTTACGCAGCTGCCTATCTGCCTTTAAGTGTGTGTTTGTAATAGTTTGCCCCATATCCTTCTTATTATGACATCGATGAGACCTTGTGATATAATTTATTGCTGTTCTAATTGTCCTAATTGTTTCATTGTCAAGCTATTGATATCTATTAGATTTTAGTTTCACATCTGATATCACAACCAGCCGGCACTGGCACAGCTCACTGTAGTAGAAAATTGCAGTTTGTGTTTTCTTATGAAACTGATGTGTGATGTTTAATGGATACCAAAATTTTGGTGCAGTTACACTTTTGCTATGCTTTTGAATTTTAGTCAGCTTCTTAAATGGATTTTAACTTTCCTAAATTAATTTAGAGGTACTA
This sequence comes from Cranoglanis bouderius, assembly GCA_023630585.1. Classification (NCBI taxonomy): domain Eukaryota; kingdom Metazoa; phylum Chordata; class Actinopteri; order Siluriformes; family Cranoglanididae; genus Cranoglanis; species Cranoglanis bouderius. Next base: position 6,898,866 of record CM042551.1, on the reverse strand, counting down.
CACGTGTAATACAAGTCCTGTGCATTATACCATTTTGTACATTTGGTTTTTGGCCCAACTGCTTGTATACCACAAAATTAGAACTTCCTCCATTCTGGATTTTCACTGCTTCAGTTACAGGAATGCTGCAAGGTCCCCATAGTGTATTTAAATTCATGTCAAGTTCAGTAATGTTGAATTCACTGAAAAGCTTTCCTTGTGAAATTTATTTGTGATTCAAAACTGTTGATCACAGTGGATTTTAAAAAAGGCAATAATTACTACCAGGCTCCTGCTGCTCTTGAACAGAAAGTCAGAAATTAAGCTGTTCTGCAGCAATTCATCATAACTCAAACATGTCAGGGGTCATTTTCTCTTTGATTCTTTTACAACTGATTTATTATTATAGAATTATTATCATGACAAAATTCCTTTGCATAAACTAAGAACACAAACCCATTAACAACAAACTTAATCTACATTCTATTGTTATCCATCGAAAGTGTGCTCACTTTTAGCCTTATAAGGAGTCTGAGTAAAAATCTTGGCTAATGTGAGGTTATTTTTATATCTTTTCATTTACTATTTCCGTTGGAAGAGAGAAGAATCGAGACCAGACTGTCGAGATCGCATCTAGGTCTCTGGGTCAAAGGTCAAGTAAATACTCAGCAGCAGTCATTGATGGATGTGATGGGGGGAATGTTTTCTGCAGATCAGATTTTATTCATAACAATATATTTAAGTCAGATAATCTTTCTCTCTCTGGAGATGATCTTCTTGAGCAGAAAAACAGCTGTTTTGCGCTTTTATTTCCACTGGCGTTTGTGCTTGTTTTGATTTGTACTTTGCTCTGCTGAAGGGATCGGGTTACCCTGGCTCTCATGGCATGCCGTCAATGCCCAGTGGAGGATACCCGGCCCAGGCATCTGTTCTAGAGCCACATGAGACCTGGAACCACCACAGGCAAGATGTACCTGTGTGGTCTCCTAATATGGAGGTGAGTGTCACCCACCAGTCCTCAGTCCACCAGTTACAGTGCACATGAACGATGTAGGGGGATCTCTGGTCTCAGTCTTTCAAACTGGCTGTCTATTACGTTCCACTCTGACTAAAAAAGTACTGTTTGGAAGGCATTAGTTTTGAGACTTTAATCCATTTCAGGTGCTGCTGTGTGATTTTTATTTACATCTGGATTTGCAATGTGTTCATCTCCGTCCACAACTCGGAAAAGTCTGTTCAAACTACCTACTGTTTTTTGACAAACCTCTATGCAGATGTTGCTTCTTGCATTGAGAAGAAATGTTTTTTGACTACTCTGATTTGCTCTGCTGTGATTAATCGATTCTGCACACAAATTTTTTTTTTTTTTTTTTAAAGTTGTAAGTGTTTTTTAATTGAAATAAAAAAAAAAACGTTTTGGTGAAGTATTATTTTAAAAAATTTGTATCATGTTATTATTATTTGTAGTATGTTTCAAAGATTTATAGTCTTTTTTTTAACTCCAAAATCTCTATAAGATTATAATTATTATTATTTGCCACTTGCTTTATGAGTACCTGTTTTAGGTACATCACTGCTGGAAGTAAAATAATTCTCCTGTTTATTATGAATATTTATATGTATTATGGTTGTAATTGGTGTGTTTTTTAGTGTTTGCATAAACAGCATAGATATATTTGATTAATATATATATATATATATATATATATATATATATATATATATATATATATATATATATATAGATAGATATTCTCTATTGATAGACTCGACAGCTAGAAGCAACCTCTGTGTTTGTGTGTCTGTGTGCGTGTGTGTGTGTCAGGATGGAGGTGCTCTGGACATGCGGGCACTGGGTCAGGGGATGCCGGCTCACCTGATGGAGGAAAGGTTGATGATGCAGCAACAGCAGATGGAGGAGGATCAACGCTGGCTGGAGCAGGAGGAAAGCTTCCTGGTAATTTAAGCTTATTCTCACCTCACTGTGTGTGCAGCATTTTTAAAGGACTGTATAAACTATATGTATACTACTCTAATGTAGCTACTGAGTGTTGCAAAATCTTTCCCGAAATGACTGATCCAGAATCGTTTCCATCAATAAATGCAAAAACATTAATACCTGCATCCAACTGTAATGTTAAGCTATGTAATGTAACTGGGATAGTCTGTATTTATAGATTTAAGTTTAAATTGGAGCTGTGTTGTCATCAACCTACAAACTTGGAGAGGAAACAGCTAGTGGGTGAAAAGGCCAAAAAAAGTTATTCTGGTTCTCAAAGATGGCTGCCTTCATAACTACCAAGTTAGAAGTTTTGTTTTTGGTGATACATTACAGCAAGTATCACTGTGTCCTAAACCACATCAGCAAGTAGCATCATTGAGAAACTGGAAGTGGTGAGGAACAGGAGGAACATTTTTATTTATTTGTTTATTTATCTATCTATCTATCTATATATTTACTTATTTATTTGTTTATTTATGGTTTTGAATAAGAAGGACTTTTGTTATATTTGCCCACTGAACCAGTACAAAAGTAAAGACTCATGTTTGCACATTAAAATATGTCCTAGCTACTACATTTGGGGTAAAAGGTAAATTGCTGAGTTAGACTTTTCACCAAACCTTTCCTTCAACTCAAGCACATACCATGGTTAATGGCATGCATTTCATCAGCTGTAAATTTTATTACATAGACAAAACACCACATGAAGTAAGCATATGGTGGAATTGAGTTTGGGTCCCTCTTCAGCTCAGTTCAGCTCTTTGCTTCTGTCCCACAGAGAAAATAATCCCTTATCCCTGTCCACCAGTGTGTGTGTGTGTGTGTGTGCGTGCATGTGCATGTGTGTGCGTGTTATTTGGACTTGACTGAGCAAAATAATAATATGAAAAACAAAGCCATAAATCCTGAATGTGTTGCGTGTGGAGATCAGACAGGCCTGCAGGATCAGACTCCTCCTCTAGAATACAGCCTGGCTGTTGTTATGGAAGAAGCGACCGTTGTGTTTCCATTTTAACCCCACAATCTGAAAAGTTTCCTCAGGCAGTGTATGGGTTATTCTCTGTATAAACACCATCAATTTTGGTGGAATTTCAGATCCATATTTATCAAGAAAGGCTTTCTCACTAAACCAGTGAATATAGAAATGAATATCTTGAGCTTTTTCACTGAATCACTAAGAGTTAGCCAAGAAAATTGCACAGTTTATGTCTGGTGTCACCCTTGCTTCAGTGGATCTCTGCTCATCCTGAACATCCTGTAAACACACTTCAACATACTGTGTACTGTAATTATGTATAATCCCACTATACAATGTCACTTAAAAGATGGTTCACCTTTGAATCTGGTTCCTCTCAAGGTTTCTTCCTCATGTTGTCTCAGGAGGTTTTTCCTTGCCACTGTTGTCTTGCTCATTAAGGATCTAAATCTACACCTGGATTTCTCTAAAGCCGTTTTCGTGACAGTGTCTATTGTTAAAAGTGCTACGTAAATAAAACTTAATTTAATTTCTTTTTAAATTGCCTGAATTCTGGCAGCTTTTTCATGGTGCTGATTCGGACCATGGAAAATCCCTGTGGCTTACGTCTTTCTGAGAATGGTAAAGAAAGTTTGATTTATTCTTGTGCTGTGTTGTACCCCAGTTTTCTCCTGGGATGAGGCCATCAGAAAGATTTGTTGTTGATTCTCCAAGAGCCCACCATACTAAATTTAGTTGTGAAATCCTACTGGTCGTTGTTGGTCATATATAAAACGTTTATAAAGGTCACTTCATTCGAGAACTATGAAAACAACAGTGAAAAGAGGCAGGGAGGGAGAAGTGGGACGTGTTATAGGGAGCCGGAGTGGGATGAGAGGGGAAAAGTGCAGAGAGGAAAAAGAGCAGGAGCTGGTGGGAGTCATTTGGCTGTGTGTTTACTCTGCGTGCTACAGTCAGGCACATTTAATCCACACTCCAGCAAGAAGCCAGCTCTCAGTCCTTCTCCGGCACGCGGTTGTGCTGATGGAACGGTGCTCACCTCACTCTCTCCTCGCCGTGGTGAGGACGCGCTCCGCTCCAAGGATGCATCTTTTCAAATCCTGCTTCAGAAAACCGGTACCGAGACGCTCAGAGCTGCTATTACTGTTTATTTTTTGGATCAGCTGTGGTTCCTGTTTTTTCTGTTTGCTTGTAAGGCTTGGTGAGGATATAGGTTTGAAGTGGACATGTGTGGATGATTTGTTTTGGATGTTCAGTTTGTTACTTGAAGTGAAGCTCACAAGAGATTAAACTGACTACATAAGACATGATGCTGCTTGCACATTTGTAATTAGATACCAGACCCACCTATTACTCTGTCTGTGTGGTATGTTGCCTTTTTGGTAATTAGGGGTGGATATAGCATAATATTTGTACACAAGATTATACTTACACTGTTGTGTATGGGGGAGAGGGGAGGTGTTTATCATGTTATCCATATAATCACAGAGGAAACGTGTATTTTTGTAATATGAAAGACACTATTTAAACCAAAAGTGAACTGTCATGTTTCGGTGCCATCTGTGCTTACAGGGTTGTAATTATGTCTCGTGTTTTATGTGGTGTGTTTGTCTTCAGAAACCGGAGTCCAGGAATTCAAGGGGCAGTATAGACCGGGAGGACGGTGCTCTCCAGGGGCTGGTGAGTTCCCATAACCCTTTGCTTGTTTGTGTTTTATCCTAGAGGTCATGCTGAGTACAGACACACTGCATTTTACATACATCCTGGCACCTTACGCCATTTTAAGAGGCTTAGAAGTGACTCCGAGTGCAGAATGTAGCTGTTTGATGATGGAGGGGGACATTTACTTTTGTGTTCTGCTCCAGTCCAGCTCCTGAGAGGATATAGTGAAAGGTTAGAAGCAGTGGCTAGAGGAGTGTCAGCAGGAGCAGCAGCCACAAGTGGCTATTTTACATGCCATCTCCAAAAACAGCACCCACAAACCAGGCACATTTTCTCCAAGTAATTACAGAACTTTCTGTATGTTTTTGTATGTTTGATAGAAAGTGTTTTGGATATGTACAAGTGCGTCAGGAGCTGAGTTATGCATGCTTTCACCGCAAACCACTCAATCCCACCAGTAAAACCAGTTGTAATCCTGCCTGCAGTAAAATGAGGGCAGAACAGTGAGTCGAGGCGAGCGAGCAAAGCCCTAAATGCTTGTTTTTGTTTCTATTTTTTTTTTCAGACGGGAAACCAGCATGTATACCAACCTGTAGGTAAAGCCGGTAAGTGCCTCTTCAGTGCCTGCTGGCATTTTTCTCGAATTGTCTAAACTGTATTTCCGAGATATGAACAGATGTGATGAACAGCTGTGATTCTGAACAGATTTGGTTTAGATTTTTACACTCTTAGTTTCTTAACATTTGTCCATTTTTTTGTTATTTGGGATAATAAAAGAACATCCGCGATACTGTGAATGTGTGTGAGACTAAATGCACATTCTTCCTGACATCTCTGTTCTAACTCAATTTTTCATGACACATCTGTTATTTTGACCTCGCACACATGGTGTAAGATTCCTGCACATTGGACTCAGATGCTAACAGTACTCTCCACATTTCCTCTGCAGATCCCATAGCTCCACCTAAGAAGCCTCCTCGTCCTGGAGCTCCGAGCCACCTGAGCAGCACAGCCAGCATCAGCCCGGTGGACAGCTATAACGAGGGCGTCAAGGTACACTTGCTTTCAGCTCTCAGTTATGAAGCATGGGCTTTCTATCATGAGCCAGGTCTGCTGCACAGAAAACACTCACTCAGGTCTGGCTGCACTTCATAACAAATCTGTGAGCATGGCATAAAGCACGCACTTTGGTGTTCCTTCTTATTTTTGCATCTTTTTTTGCATGGTTATTGTGACATAATACTGAATGACAGATGAGCCAAACAGATGGAAAAGTGCAACACAAAGAACTGAAAACTTTCAGAATTTCCCCTGCTTCCTTTAGCCAAGCTGTTTGAGTTGCTGCTCATCAGCAGAACAGGGGAAAGTTTATTTTCCTAACCATGCACGAGGAAAAGAGGGGCCCAAAAGCCTCTGCCCCAACACCCACACATTTTTTTCTGTCTTCCATTGACAGTGATTACTGGAGCTAATTCATCTAAATCTAACCCTATTAGTAAGTCAAGTAACCAAGCAGACTCTTTTAGTTGTTCTAAAAAAAAAAAAGCTGTAAAATCATTATATTATTTAAGTCCTTTTTGTTTCTCACAAAGAACTAAATATGTGGACGGACACACACACACACACGAAAGATTCAAGTTCATGGAGTGCTGGATAAAGAGAGTAATCGGATGTGGTTTCAATCTCTGAGAAAACCCATTTTAGGCCAACTGGAGGATAACAGCAGAGATAAAAACAGTTTTCTTTCACCACCTCCTTTCCACCGCAGGACTGTGACCTCTGCTTCATGGTCCTCATATGCTGCCAAACCCACAATGCAGAGAGCACACTTATTCAGCTTTTTTAGAGTCAGTGTTACTTCCTTTCTTTTTGCCTGTGTGTTTAAACCTTCCAGTCAGTTTTACATTTGTTTTGAAAATGAAATGTCCTGAACAATTCAAGAAAGGCCTTTAAACTAGCAGACCTTTCTGACCCCCAAAATTGTTTGTTTACTTTGAAACACACATAATTTCATTTTAGATTTGAAACACCACAAAAGAAGCTTCTTACAGAACCCTATAAGACCATATAGACTATATGCAGACTATAATCATACAACATTTAACCCCTAAATCATGCAGCACTGCTTTTTTTCCCTTATTTGTGAGTGTTTGCATGTTATTTTTTTAAATTATTTTTTTGCATCATTAATTATTTGTTCCTGTTCTGTTTCCCTGCATCCCTCCCTCACCCCCTCACACTCGCCTGCTTTTTGCTGCACGTAGCCCTGGAGGGTAAGGACGTGTGTGTGTCGGTTACGTGTGTGTGTCGGTTACGTGTGTGTGTCGGTTACGTGTGTGTGTCAGTTAGCAACTGCTGCTCTCACACTCATCTGCATGTTAAAGGGAGTCATCTTGCAGTAGTAATAACAAACATTACAACATTAATATAATATACATTGATACACACACACACACCTGTATGTCTGCCCTGAACTAAATGAGTGTGAGACTGCAGTTATTGTCGTCGTGTATATTATAGTCCGTGCTCTAACATTAGAAATTAGAAAGGAATTTAAAGGTACAGTAAGTAAACTTTTATTTAAAAACCTCAGCTCTATTACATGATAAATCTTAGTTAAATCCTCTGTCAACATTGTTTATCAAGCAACCATAGAAATATACGCCTAACTGCAATTTGATTCCAATTATATATAGACATCTAGGGTAACTGTTGAAGAAAATTCCTCTGAAACTCCTCATACTCCAGCCTTAATGCTTAATGCACATAGAGGTAGAACTACAGTGCCTTGCATAAGTATTTCTCCCCCCTGAACTTTTCCACATTTTGTAGTGTTACATCTGAAACTGAAATAGACTTGAAATGGACTTCATTGGAATTTTTACCCAATATGCCCATCATTTAAAGGTGCAAATAACACAAAGGATAAATAAACAAATCAGACATTTTCAGCTACAAATCTTCAGTGACATGTCTTGTGTGGTGACTGTGCAAATATCAGTGCACTAATTAAAACCTGCACCGCTATGGCTGTAGCTTTTTATTCCAGCAGGAGCCACACCTGATTCCACCTGTTTAATTAGTTAATCTCTGCCTTGAGTCATTATCAGGTGTAGCTCCTGCTTGGTTGGAATAAAAACCTGCAAAATTGAAGATCCAGAAGAAAGTATGAGGGTGAAAAAACTTTCAACTAAAAATACCAATGTGGTCTTTCATTTACAGTACAAATGAACAAAGTCACCACAGAAGCTATAGATTATAGTAAGAAGTTAATTATGAAAAGCTGACAGAGGGAATAGCTAAAGAATGTGACAGTATACATAGTGATGTAAAAAAATTTAAATATTCATTTTCTGCAGTGTTTGAAATCACAATACTTTTCTATTTATTTTCTATAATAAGAGTTCTGTAGGCTTACTTACTTATTGTACCTTTAACGTGGATGTGTCTTGTGTCACGCACAACACAACTGGTCATTGTTTATGTCTCTGTATCTTCACAGGTTTTTTTGTTGTTGTTGTTGTTAAGACACATGGATTTGGGGTTTCTCTCTGTGTACCAACTTTATATTGTTTAACCAACAACAAAAAAAAAACAGTATAAACTAGGGATGTCCACAGACATTCAAATAGCCTGTTTGAGGAGCCAGTATTCAAATACAGAAATCACTTTTCAGACATTTAGTATGCCTTACATGCACAGGAAGCCCGTGAGAAAATGGGAAGATGCAGAAAGAAACTATATACAATGTCATAGAGAAGGTGTATTTTACTCTACTGTGGGAGTGAGCAGATCAGATATGAAGTTCATGGGACAAAGGAGAGATAATACATTTAGAGTATCTTCCAGTCCAACTCTTATAAGTAGTAGACTATAATGTCAATACTTTTCCAAGCCTGTTTTATAACCGAAGCGACACGTCTTCACTGCTCCAGTTCTTTTTTTTTTTTACGCTGGCTGCTGCTATTGCGTGAAGCACTCGTTTCTGTTTTGATCAGTTTAATGAATATATCAGATTATTATAAACATGTTTTGCCACTTAAGGTTTGTTAATCAAATGAGATTTTTACATCTAAACTCTGTGGCACTTACAACTTTCCCAAAGTTTGAATTTTAAATGACGTCAGCGCATGCACTCTTATAGTAGGAGTATACGTTAAAATACTGAGCCAAGATACATCCATTCACTAACTCTTACAGGTATTTGAATATTAAAAATAGGCAGAAAGAAGGCAAATCCCTACTATAAATAATGTGTAATTTCTTAAACTTTCAGATACAGAATTGTCCAAATCTTATCTCTTTCCTGTAATCTTCATCTTAACCTCATCAAACATGGTCTAAAGATGAAGTGACAGATTCTGGTAATGCTATTTAAAGTTACCTACACTGGGCCTTTATAACACATTTGTCACACTTAGCACTGCATAAATATTTTATAAAGAGACAACAGGTCTTGATTATTATGGTGATAGACTGAGCAAAACTGTATGTGCACATTTTTTAAATGTTTATTTTTGCATTGTTCAAAAGCACTAATAAAAACACTAACCACACTAATAAACGCACTAATAGCACAAGCACTAATATATAGCTTCTAAAGCTTCACTTTTTTAATAAGTCCATATAACTGTTATGAATAGGAATGAATTGAACACTTCATTAAAGTTGTCGCAGAGTTCATGAATGTGCTGTGATTAATAACTAGTAAGATAATGATTAAAAATAAAAGAACGATTGCTTTGCTTTATAAAAGATTTATGCAGTGCTTATTAACGTAGGTACTCTTTGGCACCATGTTACACGCGATTCATTAGTGTTCATCTAATTTTTAAATGCTACTGCCATCTAGTGTTCAGATCCCAGCACTGCACTCCTTGATCAGAAACTCACTGTGGTTTCTGTCTTCTGAAATGTTTTCTGCTCTCGAACCACAGCAGAAACAGCGGCAAAAATGACCTCATCCATCCATATGCTTTGTTCGTAATCACAATTCTGCACTGTTTGTGCACCAGATCCAGCCTCAGGAGATTAGTCCACCACCCACAGCCAATCTCGACCGCTCCAATGATAAGGTCTATGAGAATGTGACTGGACTGGTGAAGGCAGTCATTGAGATGTCCAGTAAAATCCAACCTGCATCCCCTGAAGAATACGTGCCCATGGTGAAGGTAAGAGATTACACACACACACACACACACACACACACACACACACACACACACACACACACACACACACACAAAATAAGTGCTCGGATGTAGTGTTAACCTGTGCTGGTTGTACTTGTAGGAGGTGGGACTGGCTCTGAGAACGCTGCTCGCTACTGTAGATGAGACCATCCCTATTTTACCAGCTATCACACACAGAGAGGTCAGTAACACTCATCCTACTAAGTCTGCGTTGAACTCATCCTACTAAGTCTGCGTTGAACTCATCCATCATGAGTTTTACTCAGCTCGGATTCATACAGGGTTAATCTTAAGGGTTAAGCTATGTCTCACACTGTATACTTATGCACTGTCTTCTTATTCTTCTTATTGTTTTCTTTTTATTCTGCAAACACAGGTAGTATAGCAAAAAAAAAATGCAGATAGTGGGCTGTATTTGTACGAACCTGTCCAATCGTGAATTACAGGACAGAAGAGGAGGGACATTTAGCACATAACAGACAGAATCAAAATGGAAAGCAGTGACAGCAGTAAATAGTTCATTGTTGTTACTTCTGTCTCTATTTCAAAACCGTAATAGTTCATAAGCCAAAATTATTGGTATTCTCGCCAGTGGCTCTGGATCCACTTGGACCCTGACCAGTATAAAGTGCTTACTCAAGATGAATGAGTGAACCTCTAATGTTTAAAAGTGTGTTCCATAGATTACTATATTGAAAACACTTTTAAGTATTGGCCATAATATGAGGTTTGAGACATGGCTCTCAAAGATTTTCTCTCATAGCTCTGAAAGATTTCCAGTATCCACCGTGAATGGGTGAGGTACCGTGCTGTGTTTAGCAATTTGAATTTAGTCCAAAAATGTTTAGTTTGGCACATTGTTAGCCTACAAACGTCCAGGTAATGCATACTAAAGTGTGTAATAGTATGTCATTTGAGATACAGCTGTTATTATATTATCTGCTTTAATTTTAACATCAACACATTTTAACATCATGAAGGATGTACTACTTATTTTGAGTGTTAGAGCAGAGAAAAAGTAAAAATGCAGGAAGAGGAAGCCTCAGTAAACGGGACTAAGCATTAGATTATATTGTAACAAGGTGTTTAATGTAAGCTAATATCTCTAATGTGTTTTGTCTGTTGGTTCAGATCGAGATGGCTCAGAAGCTGTTGAACTCTGACCTGGCTGAGCTGATCAATAAGATGAAGCTGGCGCAGCAGTACATGCTCACCAGCCTGCAGCAGGACTACAAGAAACAGATGCTCACAGCCGCACACGCCCTCGCCGTCGACGCCAAGAACCTGCTGGACGTAATCGACCAGGCCAGGCTGAAGATGATCGCTCAGTCACGGCCCCACTAGTCTTTTCCTCTGGAGCAGAGAGTTCAGGACAGAGAGACACTATATAATAGCACAGGAGAGAGAGACGAGAAGACACGATGTCCACTGCTGGGACAATACGGTGATGTCATATACTGAATCACAGCACAGCACCAGTGGCTCTTCACACGAAACACACCTCTACACCTGACGTCTCACTACAAGAATATGAAATAAGCCTTTTCTATAGAGACTTACACACACCATGTTCAGTGGACTTTGAGATACAATGCTAATCAAGTTTTTATTGTCCTGTTTGTGCTGGCTGTTTTTTGTTTGTTTGTTTTTTTTTGTTGTTGTTTTTTAATTAAGTCCAGAGATGAACTCGAGCAACTGACACTTTTATCTGAGAAAACACCACAACTGGAATCCACATGAAAATCAGAGCTAATGCAGAGCCTGGAACAACCTGAACTAACCGAAAGGTGTATTGCATACACTCACACACTTCCTCTTCTGAACTGTTCTACAGCAGATCCTATCATTGTTCTGATTTACACACACACACGCACATCCCGAGGGCTCACATTGTTCTTTTTATCCTCTGACTTCCACTCAGGGGGCACCTTGAGACACGACATAACACATCACGCTGTTTAACGTCATCATATTCTGCACAAGAATGCATATATTTTTAAAGAATTGTCTATGGAATTAAGATTTTAAAAAATATAGTGTATCTCTAATACTGGGGTATTAATGGGTAGAAAAATGTCATCAGGGACTGTAAGAAACCAATTCAGTTCAGTAAACACCTCTTACTCATATCAGACAGTAAAGCACAGTTTTAGTAGCTCAATGCCTTTTCTTACTCATTGCTTCCTCAAAGCTGGTAAATGTAGACACAGTCCACATTTACCACAAATCTTTACGTCTTTCCCCAGGCTGATGAACTCAGTCATGTCGCCCCTGTGTATAGTACAATCTATAAATGAATCCACTTTGTCACTCTGATAAATTATTCTCAGGAAAAAAAAAACTGACTGTACAGAACCTTTAACTAATAAAATGTGTTACTCTTGTATTCATGATCCTACTGATTTTTTTTTTAACTGACCTTAGTTTGAGCTTCTCTCTGAAAACCAAGTGCAGGTTTCCTAAAAGCATTAAAGCAGCTGATAAAATAATGCTAATGTCACCTTCTGTTTTAAGGGTCCTAAACCTTATTTTCTGGCATTTTTGCATTGTTAATCAAGTGGTTTATACTGAATTGAGTAAGACACTTAATTCCTGTATACATGGTTGTTGTAAGTATGCCTGAGTTGCCATTCCTAAGTACCTAGCCTACAGCTAAGCGTCTGTTATCACCCACAATTCCTTGTGGACTGAGCATGCGCATATATCTCCTTTCAGTGGATTTTCTGAACAAGGTGTTTACATGCAACAAATTTCCGATTAAAACGGGCATATTGCAGGGGTGGAAATCAGAATTTGGGGAATTAGAATATTGTCATAATCAGGCAGTCGATTGAGGCCTTTACATGACCCAATACTAATTCGAATATTGCCAAATTCCGATTAATATCGGAATATTGATGTGCATGTAAACATAGTCAATGAGTTATTCAAATTTATACCACAGTGCTGTTGAATTCTCAATTCGGTAGGCTCTGTCAATCATAAGTATCCATATTTATTTGTTTGTTCTGTGAAAAACTGAACTAACTTAATAACTTAGCCCTAACTTAACCTTAACTTAGCCAGAGCTATATCACCCTGCAGTTCTTGCCTGATTTCCTACTGAAGTTAAGCAGGGTTGAGCCTGGCCAGTACCTGGATGGGAGACCTCCTGGGGGGGAAAACTAAAGTTGCTGCTGGAAGGCCTATTAGGGAGGTCAGCAGGTGGTGCTCTCCCTGTGGTTTGTGTGGGTCCTAATACCCCAGTATAGTGATGGGGACACTATACTGTAAAAAGAGCACTTTTGGATGACTCTCTGTGGTCACTAAAAATCCCCTGTTGGCCCTTATCTATCATAGCCCCCTAATAATCTCCATCCCTGAATTGGCTACATCACCCTCCTCTCCACCTATAGCTGGTGTGTGGTGGTTGTTCTGGTGCACTATGGCTGCCGTTGCATCATCCAGGTGGATGCTACACACTGGTGGTGTTTGAGGAGATCCCCCCCCCCATACTATGTAAAGCGCTTTGAGTGTCTATATGAAAATTTAACAAATTATTATTATTATTAATTAGCTTGAGATGGGATGCGTAATAAATAAAACACGAGCGTTTTAAACACAAAAACCTGACAAATGTCATGAAATAAAACATCTGAACAATGTCTTCAGGTGTGGTAACTGTGGTATAAGTGGAATAATTGACAACGGGTCTTACTTCTAAATATGATTTTTTTTTTTTTTTTTTAAGAGTAATGCTTTAAGGAGTTGGTTTCTTCAGCTTGGCAGTGACAAAAGCTCCCTTTTCTAAAAAAGCAGTGTTTAAAATCACAGACTTTATAAATAATATCTTTAAGGAATAATTGACGACGGGCCGTTGTATTATTAGAGAAGAATGCACACCCCAACCTCGGCTGTGCATTATTTTCTAATAATTCAAATTCATTTAAAAAAAAAAGAGAAAAAAAAGTTTTTGTCACTGCCAAGCTGAAGAAACTAACATTACTCTTTTAAAACAAATCATATTTAGAAGTAAGACCGAAAACATGTTTTAGTTAAAACCTGAGGGTAAGTGCTTTATAATGTCTTTTATAGAAGACCTTTTTCAAATTCAATTCTGTTAAATTTTATTTGTATAGAGCTTTTAACATTGTCACAAAGCAGCTTTACAGTAGTCTGGATGTAGCTTTAGATCCATAATAAACATGCCAGAGGTGGTGGTGGTAAGGAAAATCCCCCTGAGACAACATGAAGAAGAAACCTTGAGAGGAACCAGACTCAAAATGGAGCCCATCCTATACAGGTGTAGAGGCATAAAGACACACAGTACTGAGTGTTTACAGGATGTTCTGGGATGAGCACTGGACAGATCTAAGAGCAGCGGCTCTTAGATATATCTACAATAAATCTACAGTATCCAGGTGAGATTATCCACAGAAACAAGGGTAAGAAATGAGCATAAACTGTTTTTGGGATGTTCAGATCTCTAGGGTATTTATAGGGACCATCCACATCAGCAGGTCTCCAGTGATCCAAGATCTGCAATGGAATAAGCTGTATACTTCAAGTAGCAGCAAAAAAAAACAGAAATATTCATTATTTTCAGACAAGCTATAATAGGTTGGTAATATTAACTCAACATGTTACATAAGAATTAGTGTCCTAAAAATTTGATAACCTGCAGTCTTGGTGCTAACAGGATGAAAGCACTTAATTAAAACTACCTATTGCTCCTCCACATTTAATCTTATTTTTAAAAAATTACATTTATTCATCTCAGAATGTCCAAGTCTAAATGCAGGCCTAACTGGAGCCGTGTGATCCTCACAGCTGGTCGATCTGGTAAAAGAGAGATAGTTCCTAAAGCATGATAGAGTGCTAATTAGGTCAGTGTATGCAGCCAATTTGTACACTGCTTAAGAGTTTTACTTACCAGAATTTTACATCTGTTTATAAACATCACGGTACTGGTTTTGTGAAGGATGCGATGCTCCTGAAAGTAGAAGCATTAACATGAACACGAATGAAGGTTGTGGTGTTGATGTGTGAAAATGTGGTTAAAAAGTATAGATTGTTTGTCAAATTTAGGTGAGTGTACACTGATACCGTCCTTATTCATAAATTTCATCTTTGACTTATCTGTGATTAAATTCACTGGTTAATGTGTATGTAAATTTGAGCTTAACATTTTAATCTGAGACATTTCATTTGCATTTAAATATCAAACTTGCCAGTCAATAATTATAGCATGTAACGTATAGCTGATTCATTTTCACTCAAATTACTGCTCATTTTGTCATAACTTTCATGAATCAGATGCAGATTTGCTCAAACCCTATTCTGTGCACTCAAACACAGCCAGCTTTGACGAATAAGGACCAATGTAACTAAAATATTTCACTTGTTTATATACATCATCGTCCATTTTCCCCATGGTTATGGCACCGTTTTTTTTTTTTTCGGTTTGCTTAACTTGGCTCTAAATATCACAAGTAGAACTTGACACCAACAGCATCAACAGGGATGCCTCCACCACAAGTCTAATCCTTCATTACCAAATTGCCTCAATACCCTTAAAATATTTTAAACAGAAGAAAAACTCACATTAACCCTAACCTATTTGCATCAGATTCCAAAGTCAAATCAATTCATCTGGGCTGGTTACAGTAACTTCATATGAATCCTACATTCAACAGGAGTAAATCTGGCATATATTTGCCCATCTTTACATATTCTCAGGCAGGGTTTTTTTTTTGTTTGTTTTTTAAAGTTCTGAATAAATGTATTCTACCAACCAAGATGAAGTTGCTGTTAAGAAACTGTTTTTGTAGGTGGACCTTAAAAGAACACGTTATACATTGACAGTTTAATCCCTACATCCAGGATCCCGAAGTGTCTGCAATTATTAAAATCTACATCAATCATTTTCATTCTGATTAAAACAGGTTGCATAATGTAAAATCTCTAATTACACCAACATATATACACCATAATACATATCTTCCCTTTTGTGCCTTTTTGAATAGTTCATAAAATACACACGAGTATCTTGGAGACCATTTAGAAAGAAAAACACTCATTAGTCAGGTTTTTTCTTTTATTGTAAAAGCACTTTAGTCAAAGAGACCAAAGCCCATGTCATCATCAGACTCCTCAGATTCCTCCTTCTTCTCTTCCTTCTTCTCCTCTTCCTTGGCTGAAAGAAAAAAAACAAACACTATGTAAACACAAAGCCCAAGTAACTGGTCCTTATTTAATAACGTCTAATGTACAATGATTTTCATGTGCGTATTTCATCTATACGTTAGTACAAAACTTCAAATCTGTTTAATCACACTGAGGAGAGGGGGACCAGAGGACAAATGCACATCACATTATGAAAATGACATGCATCTCAATCTGATGAATATTCTTAAGAGTATGTACCTGGGGCATCTCCACCAGCAGCAGGGGCAGCTCCAGCAGCCGCAGCAGCAGGAGCAGCACCACCAGCTCCCACGTTGCAGATCAGGCTACCGATGTCCACGCTGCCCAGGGCCTGAAACATCACACACCAACACATGAGCACTTTCTGGATGCTTTGTTAACACTGCATCAGAGTGATGTTGGGTTTGTGGTCAGACCAATATTACCCAGAAACCCTTGATGCAATGCACAAAAGAGGGGTCAACATTACAGGAAGACAGCTGAACACACCTCCCTGCCTCAAGTGTTCAGAGTTTACCTGAAGGCTGAGCGTAGATAAACATGACACTGCTAGGATTTCATGTTCATCAGTGGGACTCCATGCCCCAAGTTTACAAGTAAACATTTCTGCATCACGACTCGCTTGTAAACATGCGTCAACACAGCACTTGAGTCATGGGTGGGACGATCCAGTCAGTGGTCACCAATTAGGCCACAGACTTACATTTGTAACCTCTTGTTCCTAAAACTTTACATAATGCAACATCACAATGATCAGACTAGTTAACTAGCTAGTGAATAAGGGCGTTTATGACAGTAAACACGACTTCGCTGGTGGGGAAACTGGTCCATGTAAAGGCAACATAAGATGTGAAAGAGAGAAGAAAACTGCAGTGTATCATGACAGCTCTGAAGACCAACTTGATACTGCACTTCGTAGGATTTTACAAGTACACTGGATTATCTTCACACGTTCAGGCATGGGTACAAACTCCCACGTGCACCGTATAGTAAAGAAAAGCCATTCTGCCTATTATTAGTGACTCCCAGAAATCATTTATTTATAATATCAGAAGCCTGATGTCTAACTGCCATGTGAGCACATCAGGTTACTCACCATGAGGAGTTATCCTCCATTAGCACAAGTTTGGAAAGGATATAGTGGTCAGTACAGTCCTGACTTACTCTAAAATACTTCCTTAAATAAAATAAAATCATACCTTGGCGAACAGACCGGGCCAGAAAGGCTCGATGGTCACTCCGGCAGCCTTGATCAGAGCGTTCAGCTTGTCCTCCTGAAACACACCAACACCAGGTCATTAGCATTAGCGTCATTAGCTAACCACAAGTGTCAATTATCTTTCAGTTAACGACCCAGTTTAGACATCAAGTTAAACTTTATAAAGAAAATAAGCACACAGGACACTCCTCTGCAGTTGCTAAGCTATTAACTTTGTTAACAAACGTTGTAAATATTAAAACTAGTGATAACTAACATACACTTCACATGCTAATGCTAACTGACTAGCAATAAAGCGAATGAATTAATTTTAGTACGATACACAAATTATTAAACTTTTAGTACGTCAAATGGTCACTGGATGTAGAGCGATAAATATTAGCTTTAATAGTAGCTAGTATCTGTAACAGAACACAACAATTTCCTGCTACACCATGTGACAGTGATGTTGCCGCTAAAGATGGCGGCGCGCTGCCCGGGGCTCGGACTGAACACATACCGTGACGGTGACTTCATCATCATGGAGGATAAGAGCGGCGTAAATACAGGCGAGCTCGGAGACAGAGGCCATTGTACTTTCACTTTAACACAATTTAGGACCTGGATGCCTAATTTTGACGGTGCTAGTCGCCGGATTCAAAGGCCTTAGCTTCGCTAGAAGAACCGAGCACCTTTAGGCACGTTCACGTCTTCTGTACAGAGCGGAAAGGGACTGAACAGAGGCGGGCCATCACCTTATATACTCCTGTACGTCACTTCGTGGGCGGGGCGAATAGGGAGGCGTGGTCTTTAGACGTCAGTCTAGAATGGGTGCTTTTACTATATGTGTGCCTTTAATGCTAGGTATAAAATTAAATAACTTATTAATAAATAAATAACTTTTGCTGTTATACTTAAAATGGCTAAATTGAACATATTAGTAGATTTAAATCCGGATTCCAGACTCTGAAAAGTTTATTATATGTACTTCCATCTTTACTTCCACATTTTAAAAATTGCTCATCCTTCTATTTCTTTTCTTTTTTTTTTTTAATTTAAAAATTCCTATGAAAATTAGAATTAAAATTTAAATGATCCAAATTAAATAACTTATTACCAAATAATTAAGAGGTAGTCGTTGGTATTATATTTAAAACCCTGAAATTTAACACAAGCCAGATTCCACACTCTAAACAGGTTCTTTACTCACATTAATATTAAACATAACCTGTTTAACAGTACACATAAACAAGTTTCATTATTTGTAATGTATTCAAATGTATTAAGATGTGCAAATACGTCACTTGACATTAAAATATGCTAATTTGCTTATTACAAAAAAAAAATCCTTTTCAACAAAATATATACTGTATTTTTTGATAACACCAATGCTCAGACTTTTACATAATTTATTAAAATATTGTCTCATTGTATTCTTCACAGGTATGACAAGCACATATTATGCATAGGTTAAGAAGTAAAATACCAAGACCACAAGATTTTTTTTATTATGTAACTTTAAGAAATGATGTTGACGTAAGTCATTTGATTAAAAAAAAAAAATGGCTATGTGCAGGAAAAACAAGTCGTTATATTAAAACCTCAGATAAACACAACATCAGTGACAAAGAACCTTTACTTTGTCTAAAACAATGTCTACAAAGAACGAGATAACATTTTAGGAAATAAGCTTTACAGTTATATGTGATTTAATATGCAGAGATTTAAAATATATCTGTTTAATTTCTAGTTGAAAAAAGTGAAAAATACAACTACATTTGTGCTAGGTCTGCTACAGACCTGGAATAAAAGTATAAAAAATATATAGCAATATAAATTTATATCAATTAATTATCAAAATCACTGTTTTTGTTTGTGATGCCTGACCTACACCTAAGATGAGGACATTAGATGTGGTTTGATAAACTAAGGTTTTAATTAAAGAAACAGACCTTTTTATTTTTACTATGGACTTTTTATTATGAAACCACACAGATGCCAGAATTTGGTGGAGGATTTGATTTATTTCGCTGAAGAAGCATAAGAACATTAGAAAATTAATATTAAAAACGTACATTGCATGTGCGTGTTTCGTCATGCCTCACCGTTATTATGATAACCATAACATCAGGAATGTACCAGAGTTGATGGTGATTAGGGGCGGAGGAAATCCCATTGATTTACTGACATTTGTTTTCAGTTGCGATGTTTCAATCAGCTTTCGGATTTAAAAAAAATTTAAAAAATTAAAAATAAAAAATAAAAAAAAGTGCCAAAAAGTGCTAATTGTTGCAGTTCTAAGCAGGCAGAAATATCCTCCTTATAAACCAATGCATGGACTTCATGAATAAATGACTAATCGAGGCCCTTTAAACACTTTAGTGGAATATAGTACAGAAACTCACACACAGATCATTCTCACCCGGTACACAGAAACATCACAATCTCCCATCAGGACTTTTAACTAACTATCAAACCTTCTGTTCATTTGGCACAAATGTGACTTCTTTTTTTTTTTTTTTTAAACACTATTTAAGGAAAGATATACTTCTGCCTTCAGCTGAGCTTATTTTCCTCTCATTATAACCAGAGAAATGCCATAAATCAAAAATGGTCGAATTGGATTAGTGACACTTGTGTCAGAAGCAGGATAACAGGGAATAGCAGGCAGATACAGTACGCATTAATAATAAGCTCTGATTTAATGAAGTGTGTGTTATTGAGCTAACTCGGCTCTATCCTGAGCAAAATCAAGGACATTTTAGTCTAAACACCGAACCACCTTAAGCTGACCCAGTCAGCTCAATAACATCTATTCAGCTCATTTAGTAATCACTCCTCCAGTGGAATATTCCATTTTCATGTGAGGATCAGGACATGAGGAGAGCAGGACACAAACAGCAAGCACATGTAAGAGACAGAAGTCCAACTCCAAAGGGGACAGCAGATCCAATCACCCAGTGGGTTAACTGAACTGTGTGTCCATGTCCTCGTCACTGTCTCAGAGCGTCCGTGTGGACGTTTCCTGCAGGTTGATTAGACGCCGTGGCCGGTTTTACTGTTTGTGGGATTTTCGTTTCGGTTCCTCATCGTAAGACACGCCGTACTCGTTCACCCTGGTCTTGTCCACGGGATACAGCCTGCGAGAGACAAAAGCAGTTTTTCCACGTGAATCTAAACTTTATTTACACTTTCATTTGCATAATCGAAAGCGTAAACATGGCTCACCATCTCTGATACAGGTAAATAATAAACACCGCGTCGTCCCTGAAGCAGGCCAGCCGATGAGATGTTGGCATGGTGATTATGAAGGCAAAGACGTCGTCAATAAACGTGTTGAACGCCTGAGGATTAAAAACATGTACATAAAATCAGTCTAGACATGTTTTATGAGTGGGAGATACTGTTTGGTGACCATTTTCTATCACGGCAGCTCAGACAATGACTACGTTTACATCAATACTCCAAAATTAATCGAAATTTGGCAATACTCAATATTAGTACCGAGTCGTGTAAACGCCACAATCCGATCGCCCGAATCACAATATTCGGATTCCCCAAATTCTGATTCCCACCCCTGGAATATACCTGTTTTAATCAGAAATTTGTTGCATGTAAAAACCTTACTCAGAAAATCCAACGAAAGGAGATATAGGCGCATGCTCAGTCCGCAAGGAATTGTGGGTGCTAACAGATGCTTATAGCTGTAGGCTAGGTATTTACAGGAACGTATAGGAAAGGCAACTCAGGCATACTTACAACACCCATGTATACAGGAATATTCCCATGCCTGTACGCATATAAACATCATATTATATAGACCTTAAATGGAATTTGATGTGTAAGTAAACATAGTCAGTAATGCCAGCTAGAATTCAAATCACAGGTTTATATTAATGTGTTTGTTCTAATACATATGTGATATTTGTGCTTTCAGCTTTCTTGGTAACATGACAAGTTTCATTTTTTGGTCTTATTACCTTTTGGAGCTGTTACAATGTAAGTGCCACAAACTTGTTACGCAGACGTTCCGCAACATTAAATGTAACTAAAAAAGGATAAAAAAGTATGACGTGCTGTTCTTTAATAAATTAAAATTGGTAAGTGTTGGTAAGTTGCTGTGGTATAAGAGGAATAAATGGTGGTAATGGTAAGATTGCTTTTTATCAGGCCACATCACACCCTGTAGTTAATTCTTATAACAGCATGCCCCTGCCCCCGCCCCTCTCCCGCCCATAGCCATGGTTAAAAGAACCTGTTTTACAATTCATCAATACCAAAAGCAACAAGTTTTCCTGTGAATCTGTCAGTCTCTAGACCTGATGTGATAAAGGTAGTGTGTGCCATCAGACTCAGTTATAGCAGATATGTAAAATAAGTACAATGGGCAAAGACTGTATTGTATGTGAGAGTACAAATGTTGTTCTGAGGATATAAAAGAAGGTGGAGGAAGTTATAAAGGCAGAATGTAGACACACACCTTATATTTTATAACATACGTTAATATTTTTACATATGCCTTTTTTTGAATGATATTTTTATACATGTATATTATGTCTAAGATATTATATTTTTGTTAATTGTGAGACTGAAGGAGCGTCTTTGAAACCTTGTACAATAAATCTACTGTTAGTTTAAATGTCTTTTTCAGTTTTTCAGGTGTAGGCGATATGTTCAGATACAAAGAACCAAGTGGTTGATTGTTATGGTAACAAACAAAAATGTGCTCTGTGGAGAGAATATTTACTCAAACTTCAATGGTGCGTGTTTAATTTATTTGTGTACTAAAGGCTGGAGGCATCGTCGCTCAACAGGAATTTTTTTTTCCCTCCTTCATGCCAGAGCGCGTGTGAGTTTTAATAGTTGAGAAGTTATTATGAATATTCTTTCGCATAGCCACGTTGTCTATACCCTCTCAGTACGTCTTAAAGCATATCACTTACCTTGTACATAAAGGCCTTCCAGGGCAGATGAGCCACCGATTTTAACTGTTAAAAATGAAGAAAAAACATCAGACGACTGATACAGGTATATAACACTGACACATTAAACAGCTTCTTGTACCAAATACTGAAAAACTTCTCGCTCGAACTCAAAATAGTATGCACTGTTTCATTCGATGCTAACCTTGTAGTTCACAAAGAGCTGAGGTAGCATGAAGAGGAATCCAAAAGCATATACTCCTGTTAGGAAAAAGAGAAACGTGTTCGTTAAAATAGGGTTTCTCAAAAGTTCTGCAGCCAGGAAACCCTTCAACTGTGTAAAAATAAATAAACAAATAAAAATCTCAATTTTTAAAGATAGATAAATAAACATATAAATAAATAACAGGCCTCCACAGTACAGATTTATTTTAGGATTAATTTTCATAATCTAACTATTCAAATATTCATTCCTGAACTTTCAACTCACAGAAGAATTTTGTCATTAGATTCAACTCTATGCAGGTTATTTCTATTACTTGATTTTAGTTATTTTTGGATTTAAACTCGGTCAATTCAGACTTCTATATGAAGTCAATAATAAACAATAACTTTGATAAAGTGGTTTCCACTGCTGTATCAAAATTATGTTGTGCTTCACGGACCCCACTTCCAGCGCCATTATATTACATTAAACCATGCAATACGCCTTCAAAATCTTTAAAGTCGAAATGTTATGATTTACACATGAAATGATAACTTCCATAAGCATGTAATGATATGCAGGATAATCTCAATGGATCATAAAAAAAAACAAAACGTACCATTGACTAAACTGTTGATCAGCCAGGAGTACCAACTGTTAACAGGACAAAACATCCAGAGTTAAACCCGAGAGAAAGGAGTGAAACTGCCAAACATGTTCAGCATACAGGGGTGCCAATATTGCTAACAAAAAAATCCTAGCAGACAGAAAAAAGAAAGGAAAAAAAAAAAAAAAAAAAAACCCCCGAAATGGACGTTTACGACAAAAACCCCTAGTGCATTCCGGTTGTGGAGACAGCTAATGTTTTTTTCAATTTGCACCAAGAGAAAGAAAACAATGAGGCAATAGTCTTGTGTCAAAATTCATAAAAGCTACCATAAATGTTGGCACCTCTGAGCATATCAGCAGCAACGCTAAAGAAAGCACTGTACCTTTTATACTTCACAAATACAAGTGCATAAACGGCTCCACCCAGACACAGTGGATACAGCAGGTAGGACAGATATTTCATCGCCTGTGAAAAACAACCAGCATACGCAGCAACACCATGAGCTCTACAAAACATCATTTAACATATTACATCCGGCGCACCTACAACTCTGAGTGAATCAACTTCTTACCAAACTGTCATATTCCTCCGTCCTTCTCTCGGATTCATCGGATTTGCCGAACTGAAAGACGGATTTTGAGATCGATTATAAAAGGCAGATCGTTAAATCTGAACAGAAGCTTTGTGGACAAATATCACGTACATGTGCCCCAGAGACAAATCTACACTCTTACCATAAAAGTTGGAGTAAGCCCCTTCCAGAAAATGTAGATTTTGAAAGCTTTCTTCACTTTCCACACCTGTAAAAGCAAACGAAAATACTAAAGATGAAAATGTTTACTGTATTAGAATCACTTCATGCTTGATCGCGCACATTTTTTTGTGGATTTAATGCACATTATTAGTCTTTCTTCAGAGATAAAACATCAAAATGCATTCTACATCAGCAACTATCAGATATAGGATTTAGGGGGAATTTGTGTACATTTACTTATTTTTTGGCAAACTGTTTTTAATTTTTTTTTTTTTTTAATTTATTTTTAGTGTTGCTGTGTTGTCTGGACGTACCTCGATCAGAGATCCTATTCCAGCAGGGATGAGCACCAGCAGGCTCGTCTGTTCATCGAGCAGGTAGAGGAAAATCACTAGGGTGCTGAAACACCTCCACAGCACTGGGAAAGCACACAGTCATATTAACGTCAGTGCTGATAAAGCCGCTAAGGCAGGCTCTACACTACAGCAAAACTTCACTTTAAAAAAAGGAAGTAACTGTGTCACCTGCTTTGCTGGACATTCCCACCATGCTCTTCTTCTGCTTCCAAAAGCTGATATCGTTTTTAAACGCCAGAAAGTCAAATAAGAGCTGAGAAGTACATCGATGTATAAATGCACTGCAGTAAAACAACTACTCTCCTTCCAATGACTTGTAAGACGTGTTATAAATCTACTTACATGAAAGGCAGCGACAAAGAAGGTCAGGGCGAGGAAGTAGAGATTGGTGTCCACAAATATGCCCTTGATTTCATCTGCATCCTTTTCAGTAAAGCCTACGACAGCAACATGTTTAAATAATTGCAGTTTGAACTGTTGCAGTTTGCCTTGGCCCAAACATGCGGAAAATCTGTGGTAATTTTGAAAAATTGTAAGCTCCTCCGAATATTGCAGACTTTGCTTGATATTGTGTTCATTTCTGCGATCACAAAATCGCGAAATCCTGGAGGGACCGTCTTTCTTTTTGGAGGAAATTTTCATTTCCTAATCTGAAGCTGATTAACGTGAAAACGTGTGTGTAATGTCAACTTGAATATAACTGTTAATGTAACACAATATGTTTTAATCCTACATTTAACCACAGTGCAACTCTTTTTCTTAATCGTTTTAATATGTAAAAAGCTGGACTTATGGACTTTTTATGGAGTTCAGTAAAAACATACTATGTTGTAGTCGTAACACGATTATTAATTTTTTTTTTTTTTTTTTTTTACACTGAAAGGGGTCACTGTAGGTCCAAACTTCAATAAAACATACTTTTGCCTATAAAAGGTGTTAACATGCTCCTAAGTGGTGCAACAGAAAAGCGTTCATGCTTTCATTGGGAGATCACTGGGAGGGTGAATAGTGCTTTCTTTCGAGTGTGTGTGTGTGTGTGTGTGTGTGTGTGTGTGTGTGTGTGTGTGTGTGTGTGTGTGTGTGTGTGTGTGTTGTTGCTACCAGAATAGAAATGCATGAATAAATGTTCTCTGATTTTCATGTAGACATTACAGTTTGCAATGCTCATACAGCACTGATAAAACAGGTACATGTAGAATTTAAAGATTTCTTCCATATTTTCTTTCTTTTTTTTTTTTTTTACACCAGGTACTATGACACCCTACCTACTAAAAGCTATCATTGGCTTTATCTTTGCTATAAAACACACAAATCCAAACATTAAATCCAAAGCCAAAACCAAACTTTGTCCAAATGGAAACCGACATTCGGCACACCTAATCTCTCTATGTGACATTACGTAAACATGATCATTATCTCATGACACACAGCTAAGAACCAGTTTTGTTTCTCACCGAACTGCTGCAGCGAGTACACGGCGTCCTGCATGTGGATCCAGAAGCGCAGCTTTCCCAGAGTGATGGTGTCGTATGAAATAGTGAGAGGCAGCTCAGTGGTGCTGCTGTTGATCTCCTGAAAGACACGTTAATGTGACACGCTGTATGTCTAAAAACACACAATGAGATTAATCTCACATTGTAATCAGTGAATCTCATACCACTAAATCTTTCACTCGGTTACTCAGCTCATCTATAAACAGCAGGGGCAGGTACAAAAACTTCTTCCCACTCTGATACCTAAAAACCAGACAGGAAATAAGGAAAAGTTCTGTAAAAAACATCAGTACATAAGTGTGTGTACTTCTGGGCCTCATTTACAATGTTCATGTTCTCTTATCTTTATATATATATATATATATATATATATATATATATATATATATATATATATATATATATATACACACACTGCGGTCTGCGCAGTAGCTGTAAGCCGAGGTGGCGCAAATGGCAGAATTGACCACAAGATCCTGTGCCATTCCTGTCAAAGTTTCGTCTGTGCTTGGGTTTCTTGCTACTGGGACGTTTCAGACAGAGATAAGTAACCGATCTGGTACGTCTCAAACTACAATCATAGTGTTCTGCATGCCAACATCGAGCGTGTTCCCAACTACATCAGAGCGCATTCCTCCACCAGTCCTAAATGAAAACGCTAGTTATAACGCAGTTACCGCACATCAACACCTCATCACGCGTCTATAAAGCAAAGGTTTATGACATAAACTGGAGAAACCGGCCATCCATTTAATGTACATAGCAAGCTTTATTTTCACCTTTTGAAATTTTGCAGTGATTGGCATATGAAGAAAATCAGCATTTCCGAAACGTTTGTAAATCCGGCGGAATTTTTTTGTTGGGTTTGGCTTACACACAAGTTTACTGTAAGACAAATGAGGCGCAATGTACAAGTCTCATAATTTGACCATGACAAGAAAGAAATAGAGTAAGAAAGAATGAGCGAAAGTAAGACAGAAAGAAAGCAAGACAGAAAGAAAACAGAAAGCAAGACAGAAAGAAAACAGAAAGCAAGACAGCAAGCAAAAAAAGAAAGCCATGCTTCAGCGTCCCTGGAGCAGAGAGGGTTAAGTGGCTTGCTCGAGGGTCCAACAGTTGTAGCTTGGCAGTGCTGGGGTTTGAATTCGGGACCTTCTGATCAATAACCCAGAGCCTTTAGCCACTGAGCCACCACTCCACTAACATAGTGCTGAACTTGAACTATCAGAAATGAAGCAGTCGAGATTCCCAGATTTATAGAGTTCACAAGGGTCAGAATAAGCTCGCATCTCATCTTTTAAGTATCAAAGTGTACTTGAGGAAGCTCACACTCACACTCTCATATAGCGATGCACGTCACCCGGTATGGCCTCTCGGTCGAACATGAAGTTCTCAGCCACGATGTTCAGTGTGAGACGGGAGCGCCAATGAGACACGGGCCGGTCCACCTCTCCATCACCCCCCGGGGTCCTCTGCTCCTGCTGCTGGGTGATGAGATTCATAAACGGTCACAATTTGGTGGCTACACAAAGTGTTACAGGACAAATCTCTGCTCATATCCGATAAATACAAACATCGCTCTCATTAGTTAAGAGAAAGAGCGTCTCACCCGGTGCAGCTCCTGGCCAGTGATCAGGCTGACCTCCGGGGGTTTGGGCAGCATGTACGTGGTGAGCTGTGTGACCAGATGCACTTGGCGTGGGTCCTGCCACGGAGACATTCCTGCCTGATGGACAAACACCATGCCGTATAGCGTTCCGTTCTGCCGTGTCTTCTTCGGCAGGGACACGTTTATTAACCTTTAGGGAGAGAAACAAAAAACACCTCATCACTCAAGAGTTATCGAGAGATATTTGTCCAATACGGGTTAATAGGGAGATCTACAAGATGGTTGGGATGTTACTGAAACAATTATAGTTTGTATGATTACTCCTGTTTTTTTTTTTGTGCTCCGTTTCACACGACTGTTAAGTGTTATTTGTTATGTGTCTGAATGTTGTTTATGGTAACTGTGCTGCCTTCTTGGCCAGGGCTCAATTGTAAAAGATTTCTGTCTCAGGTGTGCCGATCACGGTAACATAATCGTTAAATAAAAACAAACATAAAATCAGGAGAACAACATTCAGAAGACTTTACACTTTCTGGTTTCTCAGTAGCATGCCAAACTGTGTTTCTTGTCTTATTCACTTCAGACGAGAGGAAAAATGAGGAGGGTCGTGATGGAACGACAGTTTATAGATTTTATAATAGAACTGATAACAGGAACTTGTCTCGTGGATGTTCAGCAACATTCAAACGTAACTGTAAAGGGATAAAAAGTAAGATGTGCAATTTTATCATTGACAAATTGCTGTGGTACAAGAGCAATAAAACACTCGTGATTTCATCTAAAATGCGTTTGAGAATGAGTCAGGATACGTAAAAACGAAGACGAAATATGTGACTGTCCCAGGAAACACGGCACATCCGGTCACCCCGCTTATTAATATTTAGTATAACCTTTAAACACGGTGGGTCGTGTAGCATGGGCAGTGTGTTTCCTGAAATAAAATGAAGCCTACAGCTTTGACATGAATGCATGCTTGGTGAACCACTTTACCTCTCGAATCTGGTGTGCACATCAAAATCCTCCTCCCTGTGGATGAGTGTGTGTCCTCCTTCAGCGTTGGAGCGCAGAGCTGTGTAGATGCTCATCTGTGTAGATCAGAAGCATGAAAACACACGTGGAAGACTTGTTCCTGACAGCAAATCGTCATTCCTCTCACCACATACACACGTAAGCTCGGGAACGAAATACAGCAAAGGCATGTCTGAAAGCATGGAGAAGTTAAACGGTGCATGATGCTCACCTGCAGGCGAGGTTTTCCTGCAAGATAAGGACTGATGCAGTTGTCACTTCTGGGCTTTTCACAGGGTTTTGTGTACACGATGCCGTACATCACCCAGCACGTGTGCAGGACGTAGACGATGAAGACCCCCACTATGATGGTGGTCAAAGAGGTCTTCTGAAACATGCTGCCTCTTTTACTCGGTCGTGTCAATATCTGACTGGATGAACAATACTGATCTGTAGAGCTACACACACATGATGTGAAACACCCGAGCCGTGTTACCCGACATGCCAGGGTTGCTGCACGCGCAGCTTGTGACACGTAGGGATTAAGTCCTGATCCTTCAACCAGCTCTCCGACATCACCGGCTAAAAACTACACATCATCCTAACAAATCCTCCTTACAATACCCTGGAGTACCTTTACCCCCCCAAAAAAAATAAATAACGCGCATAAAGTAACCGGGTTCAGAATAAAAACTAATCTTTACAATAACTGTGAAGCGTTTCTCGGTCCGGGTTTACAATCAGAGATGTATTTTAACTTCCGTGTTGAATTTTTTTTTTTTTCCGTGTTGCCAGATGTACACTTTACAACTCCTCAAAACTAAATCCCGCCCTGCTGACTTGCAATTATTTACTATTATGAGAAGTAGCTATAGCTTCCATTTTATTTAACACCAATATTCATAAAAAAAAAAAACAGAAATTTATTTGCACCAACAAATATTAAGATTTAACCCGGAATAAAAATCAAAGTTCATCCATTAAACCATCCAGCAAACACAGTACGTTTCTGTAACATCAGCGTTTGGGCCCCACTTTTATTTATTTATTTTAAATTTTAGCTTTTAGTTTTGTTTTTCATTTGGGAACCATTTCACAATCGTTCTGAGAACGCTTCATTTTGGTAAACAATACCATCTCTTATGGGAGCATTAAAACACAACACTCTCTTATGGCTATATGACAACTGACAAGGAACTTTCGCTAAATGTTGCTTTCAGGTTTTGTTTTTTGCAGTTTTTTTGTTTGTTTTTTTTTTTTTTTTTTTTTTTTTTTTTTTTTTTTTTTTTTTTTTTTTTAATGAAAACTAGCCTTTCAGGAACCATTCCATATTGTTTTCTTTTGGCTAGTTCTCAAAGTTTGCCTCAGCTGTTGCTTTTAGGATTTTTTTTTGTTGTTGTTATTGTTTTTGTTGTTGTAGATAAAAAAACAATCTTTCAAAATCGTTTCCATAACGTTCCCTTTTGAGACGTTCTCCAGTTTGCCAAATGTTGTTCTTAGATTTTATTTTTTGTAACTACAAACTAAATTTCTTTTCTTTCAGGACGTTCACAAAGCTTGACAAAGGTTCACTTTAGATTGTACTTTTTGTAAACATGATCGCTTTTAAACCATCATGTGATCCTGTTTTTAATTTTACTGCACATTTAAATACACATCAATCCTGCTGATCAATTATTGCAAACTCCGGTTTAAATTTCAGTTTTGGATTCATTTTTAAAGATAAAAATATAAAACCCAGAAGAAAAAAAAGGAACATTATTGCTGTTATTTAGACCGACAGTTTAAAAGAGAATGAACCCCAATGTTTTACTTAGAAATTTTGTTTATTTGTTTGGTTATTGTTTTGTTTTGTTTTGTTTTGTTAAATGTTAAGGGTTTAATAGCTGAGTTGTTAAGACGTTTAAATGAAGTGGTGCAAACAATTCTAATTAAAAATAAAAAAAATCCATCTATAATTAATCACATTTATAATCAACACTTACATGCAAATAATAAATAATAACAAAAGAAAAATGTTTCATTTTTATTTAAAATTAAATATGTTAACTATCGCAAGCTGGCAACAAACCAATGACGTGAACATGAAGGGAGTGCTTCCGGTTTATACCGGAAGCAGTTCTATGTGTTTCCGTAGCGATTGACGAACTTCTGTCGTTTGTGCTACAATTTTTCTTCACTTCGGTAGAGGGTTTTGCTTTGAAATCCACTGCCATCATGAAACTCGTTCGGTGAGTTGATTTTAGGCTTTTATTTTAATAATATTCAGAGATTAAATGCACGAAAATGTGTATTAGTGCGGCGGATGGCTTTAGATTTTTAATTTAGCGGCTAAGAGGCTAAGGAGCTAGCTGAGATGTATTGAAGGCGGGAAGCCGCGAGGGAATGAATGAAAACAAGGGAAATATCTTAAACACTTGTATACAGACACCGTATTTAATCATTAAAAATAACAACGGGAAATAGGGGTGCGTTTAGGTGCCTCTTAAAACAAAAAAATAGTCAATATGGCTGGTGATTCAGACGACTGTCCAGCAAACTATGGCGACTTTGTTCGTGTGTAACAGTCAGAGCAACATCTCAACATGTATTTTATATCATTGACCTTATTGTAAGATCTCAAAAGTCTCACTGCACCACCACAGTAATTCATATTGGAAAGTACTAGAAGTTATGGGACTGCTGCACTACTGTCAGTGCACTATTCAGTGAAAACATCTCTTATTTAAAGATTCAAATTGATTCTAATAGATCAGTATAACACACATCACATTGAATTGTTTAATTGCACATGATTTATTTATATTTATACGTTTAACAATTTATGAATCACTGTGTGTGTCAGAGAGAGAGAGAGAGAGTTCACAACTGCAGGCGTTCAGCATTCACTGTGTGTTAATGAGAGGACTGGGCTTGTGCGGCGCACTGCAGCATGTCTAAGTCTAGAAATGTCGAAAGCAAACATTTCATCTCGGATGTTGCGTCCAATTTAGATCGCTACTTTGATTTGATACACACACACACACACACACTGAAAACTTAAATGGTACCAAAGTATCTGTTATTCACTTTCACTCTTCAGGGCCGTGGTGTATTTAGGGCCTGTCCAGTCAGACAGCTTTAATTCATATTAATTGTTTAATTATAGGTGTAGAACTGCTTTTAAGCAATCTTTTAACAGTTGGTCAAATTTCCTGCGACCCCGGTCTGCATCTCAGAAGCCCTCACCGTTGAGAGACCCTGGTTTAAGGATCCGGGTTAGATTAACTGTCTTAGCTGCAGTTTTGTGCAGTGATCTGACCATCTTCTCCATCACAGGTTCTCATCCCTGGTCCTGGAGAACCCCGTGTCCTGCACATTTTAGTGTTTCCCTGCTTGAACACCACTCACGAAGCTCTATTACTGCGCTGATTAGTTGAATCAGGAGAATTCGAGCAATCTAACACCCGCTTAAAAAAAAAAAAAAAACGTGTAGGACAGGACCATGATTAGGAACCTGTGGTCTGTGTATTTGTGTGTATTTGTGTGAATGATTGAGGTTGTGTTCATTGTGTTTCCATGCTGCAGGTTTTTGATGAAATTGAGCCATGAAACGGTTACCATTGAGCTGAAGAATGGCACCCAGGTCCACGGCACGATCACAGGTATCACACACAGTAACCTCTCAGAGCTTTAATGCTGTATGATTGTGAAGGTTAGGGACTTAAACAGCATTTATAATAAAGATTTCTTTCAGTTGAATTAAAGTCGTGTTGTGAGTAACATGGAAGATGTGCACAGGACAACTTAGACCATTTATTAGAGCTGTTTTCTTTTCTCTCTCTCTCTCTCTCTCTCTCTCTCTCTCTCTCTCTCTCTCTCTCTCTCTCCCTCCCTCTCTCTCTCTCTCTCTCGTCCTCTAAATCAGGTGTGGATGTGAGTATGAACACTCACCTGAAAGCGGTGAAGATGACCCTGAAGAACAGAGAGCCCACCCAGCTCGAGTCACTGAGCATCCGCGGCAACAACATCCGCTACTTCATCCTGCCAGACAGCCTTCCCCTCGACACCCTGCTGGTGGACATCGAGCCCAAAATCAAGTCAAAGAAGAGGGAGGCGGGTAAGTGCAGAGACCGAGACGGATCACTGAGGTTAAGGCCCAGCGTTTTGGAGACAAACATGAGAGCCCGGGGTTTGGAGCAGCCGAACCCTTCTGTAAATAAACTGCGAGCTTCTTATGGCATTTCTTTATATGTATTTAATACACAGTCATTTTCCAATGAAATATTTGAAAAGGAATCTTTATGGAGAGTTTGGGATATTAGATAAGTACACATTTCCAACAGGTACTCTGTGGAGACTCGTATTTTAGTGGTAGGGCTGGGAGATATGACAAAAACATCACATGACGAGGCCAGCAATACAGTAGTATTACACTAAAGCTGGTATAAATAATACTGTACAAACAAATGTATTGTATTATTTATATAAAGTTTGTAAAAAAAAAAAAAAATTAATGTGTAAATGAAAGTATAAAATTTTCATATTTTGAGAGAGAGAGATTCAACTTTAGTGTACAGTGTATACATACAGAGACAATGCAGTGCAGTTAGCCTCTGACCAGAAATGCAAATAGCAATAAATATGACAAGTTAAATAAAAGTATTTTCAGTATAAGTAAGGTGCAAGATTATGGACAATTATTATTTTTATGGACAAGATTGTTAGCTACTTCCTTGCATATTAATTTTTTAAATTAATAAATATATTACAATATCTCAAAAGTATAGTGACAATTTATCACAATATCGTCATTATATCATAGTGACATTCTGTAAAGCTGCTTTGTGACAGTCCATAGTTAACAGCGCTACACACATTGAACATCGCTCAGCATGTGTAGTTGTGTGTCTTGCACTGTGTGGGTTCTACATCACTGTTATGTCCTGCCCTGTTCACTTTTACTGAATAAGAAGCCGTTTAGAGCTGGACGATGCCATGATCAAATATCATCGTCATGATATATAATGTTCTAATACATTTGAGATGTCATGGATATTGCAAAAAATTTTGAGCACCTTCAGAGAAGAAACCCTAGAAGTGGCTGATTTTTATGCTGAAGTTTTAAACATTGTAATAAAAAAAAAATAATAAAAAAAAAAATTTAATTCCTCCTTTAATTTTGTAGATATTTAGAATAAAATGTTAAATTAATTATACTATCATCAAACTAAATATTATTTAATTATAAAGTTCAACACTTTGTTTTGCTGGCAGTTTGTTGGCAAATGTGTCTCAGAAATATCTTTTAAATGTCATATATTTTTGTCATATCGCTCGCCCCAGTCATTTTTCATTTGATCTAATGGTGCTGGAAGAAGTTTAAATATTAAATAAAATTAGGCTGTAGTATAACGCCATTAAATGGATAATTGATCACAGCTGTGATTAAATGATGAATGCTCATATTTTACTAATCCATGTTGTGTAGATTTGGTTAAAACTTGTAGTGTGTTTTCCCTCAATGGTGCATTTCACATCTTCCTATTAGTGCAGCTTTCAGGGTGGGACATTGAGTGGCTCCTCCCCTTTTTAAAATAGGCAATCGCTCAAGAACGGCAACTTCGCCAAGGTGATTTATAATGTTGGGGGAGGGACACATCCGATTCTAGAGAGCATTTGATTGGATTTGGATTTGATTGAATCTGATGAGAAGGTGAAGTGCAGAATGATGTCATCAAAATTGTTGATCCGTATTGGTGGTAGAGAGACGGTACATTTTGAATGTGTATATATCTTCTAAATGTGAATTTTGTCATTTTTTTCAGAGCACACTAGCTTATAGATGACCTTAAGGCTAACATATTCCTATTCATAACATATTCAATCCACAAAACCTCAATTTTGATTTCATGGGGACCTTAAAGCACTGAATATAACTGTGCTGTTCTGTACGTGACTGGATCGTTAAATGTTTAGTTTTATGTGTGTATCTGTGTTTCTTATAAGTGTAGTCCAGCTCATGGCCTGTACTGATGCTGATTAAGTTAAACTATTGTCCTTATCACAGTGGCTGGCCGTGGACGAGGAAGAGGAAGAGGACGTGGCAGAGGAAGAGGACGTGGAAGAGGCGGACCGAGGAGATGAATCGTTTAAGCCTATCTCCTTTTTCCAGTGTGTACAGGACTTTTTTTTTTCTTTTTTTTTTTTCCTTTCCCCATTTGGAAATATTGATAAATTTTTCTTTTGTACATTAAACTCGACTTTTTTGAAAAGTGCTCTTTTGTCCATCAGTGATTTGATTGATATGATGTCTCATTAAGATGTGGAGGTATGTTGTGGGGGAAATGGCATGCTTTAATGTTCTATTTTTTGTTCTAGCGATATTCAAGGTCAAGGTTCGGGGAATTAAAATATCAAAGGCTTATTGATTGATTTGTGTTGCCCTGAGCAGGAAGTATTTTTTGTTTGTGTTCTCTGCAGTTGATCAAATGGAAGAGATAATAATAAAAAGGGGAAGAAACTATGCAAATTGTAGTTGTCTAGGCTGCATACATAGCAACAAAGGTAAAGAAATAAAAATTAAATTGATGATTGGAGCCTTTTACAATCCTAACATGTATGTTTGGGTGATTATACACACACAGGATCAGATCGAGTTATTTCCAGGTTTTTATGCTGCTGCTCTGTGTGTGAGAGAGAAAGATGCATCACCTGCAGAAACATGTAAATCAGTGTTTCCAATATTAGTAGCACTTAAATGTGTTTGTTGCTAGGCTCGGTAAAGGTCTGCCTTTAAGACTGTATATAAAAACCTGAAGCTATGGAAATGTTCTTAATCAGACAGTATTAAACTGTTAACTGAAAGTTGAGGAAAAAAGAATTTCCAAGCTACAATAGTCCAAAAAGTGATTTATTTGACTGTATTATTCTAATTTGCTGATTATAACAGGATTAGTCTTGAACTGCAGTTGGGTTAGGACTGGGCCTAAACCATGTTCATTATTATTAGTGTTCTTCTCTTATCTGATTTTTCTCCTTTGAATTTGTTAAAAATTAGAGGAGGATGAGGAAGGGTGTATACAGGGTTGCTAAACTCATTATTGCCTGAACACAAATCTGTAACTGATTTAAGTGTGATGACTCAACAAAGGTTTGCCCAGGACTTTAAGAAAAGAAAAACAGGTTTTGTCTACCACTTTATTTCTGTTCTCTTACCCAGCATTTGATGTCAAATGAACACATTGTGGACCCTGGGTTCCTTTGTGACCTTGTGGATTATTAAACATCTTGCTCTTGGAGTGATCTTTGTTGGTCAAGCACTCCTGGGGAGGGTAACAATGGTCTCAGATTTCCTCCATTTCTAGACAATCATTCACAAACTGACTGTGGATTGGTGGAGTCCAAAGTCTTTAGAGATGGTTTTGTAACCTTTCCCAGCTTGATTTGCACCAACAACTCTTTTTCAGGGGGTCATCGGAAATCTCCTTTGTTCGTGCCATGATACACTTCCACAAACGTGCGTTGTGAAGATCAGACTCTGATAGATCCCTGTTTTGGGATCTATCATTTAGATAGATAATTTCATTATTTCATTCATTCATTTCTAAAAAAAGACCATCACCTTCAAATTAACTGCTAATCCTAGAGTTTCACATACTTTTGCCACTTACAGATATGTAATATTGGATCATTTCCCTCAATAAATAAATGACCAAGTGTAATATTTTTGCCTTATTTGTTTAACTGGGTTTATCCTGTACATTTGTGTACAAATGGTGGAAGACTTTTATTTTGACACTCAAGAAGTAACGCTGCTTCCAAACACCGACTGTTTGAAATACATAGGAGACACATCACGCACTACATTTTATTTTATTTTTATGCTGGCTGTGTTAATGTTTAGCTCTTGCTGTAGAACACTAACCATATAAAATCTCAGTTATGTCAGGCGCTGGTTATTTCCTCTACTTCGCTTTTGGAAGTAATTTATTGAAAGAGAGATTGCAGCTGCAAAACCCTTCAGCAGTTTTCCACTGTGTCGGTCGACTCGAGGTAATACACATTATTCTGTACATTTCATTTATATATGTCGTTCATTTAAAGGTTTACAATTTTGAATTATAATATTGTAACATTGACCTTTAAAGGCTGGGATGTGTGTGTGTATATATATATATATATATACACACACACACGCACACACACACACACACACACACACACACACACACACACATATATATATATATATATATATATATATGTGTGTGTGTGTGTGTGTGTGTGTGTGTGTGTGTGTGTGTGTATATATATATATATATATATATATATATATATATATATACATATATATACATATAATATATATATACATATATGTGTGTGTGTGTGTGTGTGTGTGTGTACAGTACTGTGCAAAAGTTTTAGGCACCCTTTTTTTTTTTAACTACAAACTTAGTTATAGATTTTTTATTTTATGATTTCTACATTATCAAGTCAGTACAAAAAACATTTTAGATTCCCAAACATTAGTTTTCTAGCATAAAATTAAATGTTGCAGAAAAATGTTTGTATGTCATTAAAGAAAGCAGCATATTACATAAGAGGCACTTTTCAGACAAAAAACACAATGAAGGCTGCTGGGTTTTGCTGCAAAAATAAGAAGCGAGTGCGAAAGTCAAAGTCTCCAGAAGAACTGTGGCTGGTTCTGCAAGATGCTCAATAAAACTTACCAGCTCATTTCCTTATAAAACTGCACATATTGTACCGGAGACTATTTTAATTTTTATTTTTATTTTTTTGTCACACCAAATATCCACTTTGTTTCATTTACTACTGTTTACTGCTCTTTACACTATTTTTTAAAATGTAGAAACATTATTATTATTATTATTATTATTATTATTTTGAAAGCATCTTTGCTCTACAGCATTTCTCTGCATGTGCCCAAAACATTTGCACAGTACTGTATACAGTTGCGATCAAAATTATTCAACCCCCATTGCAAATCAGGTTTACTGTCAAAATGTACAGACTTTCAGCAGTTTGCAATGAACCAATCAAACAAAAGTAATTGAAATAGTTCAACACAATGACTGCTTTAAGTGGTTTCCCCAAATTCAACTAAAAATGCAACTTATAATGACTTCTCCAGTCTCAAAATTATTCAACCCCCTGAATAGAATCCCTCACAACAGCACAAATATATAACAGCACAACAGCTAATATATAGCTCAAGCACACCTGATGCAGCTAATCAAGGGCTATTCATTAGTTGCACCAGGTGTGCTTGAGCTGGAACACATGAAATCCCTGAATTGGCTAGGGGTTTGTTGAGTGTCACGTTTGACTGCATGTTATGGAGACACCATTGGAAGCATAGTTCGCAAGTTCAAAGTTAAGGGAACAGTGGTTACACTACCTGGACGGGGGAAATTTATAAACAATAAGGCTGCCACATGTCAATCGATTGTAATGAGGCAGAGTCTAATTTACTCAAACAGCTGTAACTCATGAGTGTTTATGCATATGTGCATGAAACATGAAAGACTTGTACAGGAGAAGATTCTAAGGTCATATACAAACTCTTTCATGGACAGATTGTTTGACAATGATTAAAGCAAAGCAGGTGCTGGTTGTGTGTTAGGATCTCAAAAGTACCGGAAGTTAAATTGGCATTCACATATTTATAGAGGTGTTTAAGGAGCGAGAGATTAACGAACAATGGGGGGGAAAAACTCAGAAAATGTTATTAATTTGAATGACATGTTTAGATCAAATATTTTGTTTCTTACTGTACCTGCATGCCTCCCAAAAGTCTTTAGCCTTAAGACATGTACTGTAATCTCACATGATATAGGGGCGTGCCTTATTTGATGGTAAGAGACTCACTTTAGTTTTCTTATTTACTTTAATTAAACTTTAGTTTAGTTCAATTTATTGTTATGGAACATCCATGAAACAAGTTTGTCCTTGTTATCACTTAAGTTATAGAGGCTATAAACAGTCGTTCCCCCACCAGTCTCTCGTTTTTCTCTCTAAGTTATTAAGAAAAAAAAAA
Source organism: Cranoglanis bouderius (assembly GCA_023630585.1). Taxonomy (NCBI): domain Eukaryota; kingdom Metazoa; phylum Chordata; class Actinopteri; order Siluriformes; family Cranoglanididae; genus Cranoglanis; species Cranoglanis bouderius. Next base: position 6,860,672 of record CM042551.1, on the reverse strand, counting down.
ATTGGACATTGGAGATTCTTTCCAAACACCTTTGATCTGTCCATGTGGAGTGTCCGCCGTACGAGTCTGACCAATCAGAAATGTAAATTCAACATCACTGTTATACAGCACTGCATCCTGTCACTTAAATTTCCTTTCACTTAATTCAATAAGCCCTTGTTCTCTCAGGGTTATGTGCTACAGTTTGGTCTTTGGGGAGAAAATGTGGTCAGCAGGTGGAACGGTGGAGTGGCCACGATTGAGGAATATCCAGATGAAGAGGTCTGGGGTGTAGTGTGGAAAATGGCGACAGAGGACATCACGTCTTTAGATAAGTATGACAAGTTGTTCTTTTAGCCTGCTCCAGTTTACACTGTCTATACAGACCCTGTATATAAAGTGCATTATTTTTATTGCAGTAAAATCTCAAATTTGGTCAAAACCCTTGTTTTCGTAATTTTTGGCTGTTTGTCAGAATTCATCCGCAGTGACATCTGATGGGTTTTCGCATTGCTGATGAGTTATTACGTGGTTTTGGATGTAGCTAAGCAAACAAGCCTACCATTTCATGTTCCTGTGAATCTGTTCTGACGGTTTGCTTGACCATTTTCTTACAAAAAAAAATTAGCAGCTACAGGCAGTGAGTAGAAGTAGAGGTGGTTTATCGTCCTATTGTTTAGTTTTATTGCTCGCATCCATTTCTCTTGTCCTGTACCGATTCATGGCTGAATAGTCAATTAGAGAATCCTGTCTCCCGCTGACCTCCAACACCCATGTAACGTGCTCAGAGTGGGCTCTGTGCTCTAAGTCGTTTGTGAATAGCAAAAATTATAACTTAAGAAGATTCATTTTGTTTTGTTTTATCCATCAGACAGGAGAGTGTGGACGAGGGTGTCTACAGCCCCATGGAGGTGACAGTGGAGACAGAAACTGGACCGCTTCTTTGTAGAACATATAAGATGAACAACTTCAGACCCTGTGCTCCGTCACCACAGTACAAAGAGGTACATTTTACTTCAAACAATGAGTAACCAAACATTTTCACACCCCTTCCCTGATATACATCATCAGAGCTTAACATAAACATAAATAAAAGTAACCAAGGCAAGTTTTACATGTGTAGTGTCTGAAATGACCAGTTCACAAAAAAGAAAATCCTTAAATAAGGTAATGTATTGTGTCTATTAATGATTGACTACATAAGAGCACTCATGTAAAAGTGTAAACAGTGAGGCAGTTGCTTTTAGCTTGGCCTTGTAATTATTCAAACAGTCTCCTGCACCTTCTAATATCTCTAGCTAATGTTTCCCCACATGGCTCTTGCTCTGCCTTCATGAGATGGTTTCAAAAATACAGTATTAATCCTTAATAATTTTTGAACAGCTTATTGCTTTTGGAACAGCACGTCACGGTTCTTTCAGTTCTAGCAGTTTTACATGAAACGACGCGCAGTAACAAATACAAACCCCACATTTTGTCGTTATGTTCATTGTCAGCTGTCCCTCCCATACTGTAACTAAAAACCTGTGCTGTTACTCTTCTTGGATACCTAATAGGAACTTATAGGTAGAGCTAAAACAGTGCAGACCAATGGCTGGTCAAATGCAATCATCACACATTCGTCCTGATTCCTGTCTCTGGCTACACTCACTTTTCTACCAGACAGTACAGGAGTCTTCAGTAGTGCAGTGAACTACCCGAAAACGGTTCCTTCTCTTCTGATGTTCTTTTTCTTGTGACTTTTGGAGCCCAAATTTATTTGTACAATTTAATGTTTTAGACCCATTGAGGTTTCCTTGTGTTTGTTGTTTTATTTTATAATCTCTTATGGCTACTGTATATAAACATGCATTTTTATTTATTTTTATATTTTTATTAGTATTATTATTGTTTTGTTCCTTATCCTTTATTTATATTTTCTGACTATTAATCTTACATGCTTTTTATGATTTGTGATATATCTCTACAGTGTCCTTGGGTACTTTAAAGGACAATTATAAATAAAATGCTATTATTATTATTATTATTAGTAGTAGTAGTAGTAGTAGTAGTAGTAGTAGTAGTAGTAGTAGTGGTGGTGGTGGTAGAGATGGCAAGATACCACTTTTTCTTTTCCAATACTGAAACCTTGAATATTGTCTGATTTCGATACACATCTGATATTTTTTCTTTAAAATCTTTTTAAAAAAATAAAAATAAAAATTTAGTACTTAGAAAATGCAGGAAAAATACATAGATAAAACATGATTTACACAAAACCAAATATAATATAATAAAATATAGCATAAATATAATAAAATATAAACATAATCAATCAGGATTGGATTAAATTTAAAAAAATTTAAATTTCAATATCCAGTAGTCTCCAGTGTCAGCTTTGTTTCACACCCAGAATGCACTAAAACTACCAAAACACTTCATACGTGTCTCGAATCAACTCATTCTTCCACAACACTTAAAAATTTTTTTTTAAAAAAACACTGTAACGTGTTCATTTACTTTGTTAATTGTTTAACATTCTTAATGGTTTATCAGTGCTGAAGTTCATGGTTAGCGTTAACTAACAGTAAATAATGTTGAACCCGAAAACCCAGTACTTCTGAATTCTCAAATCTGATTTGTTAGAAGGTATTGATTAATTTTAATTTTAATGATTAATTTATTAAACAGCAGCTCTGACAGTAATGCTGGCTGTAATTCACATCACAGATTTATATTAATCCACTCATTGTAATACATTATTGTTTCTATAGTAACAGCTTACACAGAGACTTACTTGTATGGTGGATGCTCCAGAGAGACTGATAAAAAAAAAAAATGTGTAGAAGTGTTGAAATCGTGATGTTTCCTGTAAGGATACATTTATTTAACATTTTGGAAGGAGTCTCCAGTGTCAGCTTTGTAACAAGCCAGATGTAAAGCTGTAATTTTGTTTTCATTGCAGTTTCTCTGTAACACTAAGCAGCATTCTTTTTGTCTTATTAACTTCAAGAGAGAGAGAAAATGCTGATACTGGTGAGGGAACAAAAAGTACAACATGTTCTTTGATAAATAAATATATATAACTGTTGGAGAATTGCTGTAGTGTAGAAGGAATAAGACACTTCAGGATGTGCTGCTATAAGAAAATAATAAACTTCTTGTAAAGTGTTACCATGTGATCTGCTATAGGTTGTGGTGCCTGTGCAAACTGATGTGGAGTTGACTGAATGTTTTAACTATTTGTTCCATGGTAAAGTATAAATGGCTCTAAATGATACTCAAGTATAATAATAAATTAGAATAAGAGAAGTACACAGGCATGGCAGGAAGACACTCACAGGTTCCAGTGCTTTATTGTGATTTTTGACATGAAATGATGAAGAGCCAAAATGCAGATTTGCAGTGATGAAATATTAAAAGGTTTTGGTGGACATTTCATTTTTCTAAATTGCACTTAAGTTACACTTATCTTCAGTGCAATTTTACAGTTATACAGTAGTATTTCATAATGAAATGGCAAATAAGATCTAACTTACAAACTCATATATAACAGTATTTATGCAATTCATCAAAGTGGATTTTCCTTCAGATAATTGTAGTGTAGATACAGTAACGCTACATCCTGAAGCCCAGATGGTTTTTCTTTTCCAATACTGAAACCTTGACTATTGGCTGATTTTGATACACATCTGATATTTTTTCTTTAAAATCTTTATATAAAAAAAATAATAATAAAAAAAATAAAAAATAAAATAAAAAATAATTAGTACTTAGAAAATACAAGAAAAATACATAGATAAAAACATGATTTACACAAAACCAAATATAATATAATATAATATAGCATAAATATAATCAATCAGGATTGGATCAGATTAAATTTTTTTAAATTCCAATATCCAATCCACCATTTTTTGCTGGTATCAACACAATTCCTAGGCATTGACTCAGTGCCATCTTTACTAGTAGTAATAGTAGTAGTAGCATTATAGCTGCTGTGCTAATCATAATTCTTTAGGTTAGGCAGAAGTGTAAATGACTTTGTGTATGCAGAGAAAATGAGTGACTCTTTTTTTTACTTTGTATCAACAACGTTAGCACGCAAACAATAATTGTCAAGAGGATTAAAGTATTGGCACCCACCATTCACCTGGTTAGACAGACAAGTCACAGCATTATACAGTTTAATGTAAAATAAGGTACATTTCCTTAAAAAAAATTGCCAAAGAAATCAATTTGCACAATTTGAGTAGTGTTATACTAATCATGTCTATTAGTCACCAGTCGCTACTCCACAACCTCCAGACAGCTCGTCCTACCTTTACGAGTAATGTGTTTTTCTGGATCCGTATTAGTACCCATACCATGCAGTGCATCACTGTCCGGTGGCTTCTAGTCTACTTCTCATATGGCAAAAGCCTTAATTATAAAACTGACTACGGTGTTAAAGTCTCTCTCCCTGTCCATGTGCAGGTCGTATATTTAGGGGCCCAACAGAATGGATTACCTGAAGACTACATAAAGAAGCTACAGGCTGTGGAGACCAATAACTACACTGGACCTTCAATATTAGACGAGATTAAAAGGCGTAAGAACTGAGTGTGTGGGGGGAAAAACGAAAACTCCAGAAAAGTCACAGTTTTTCTCAATGAAAGGTCAAAGTAGAGGATCAGAATTATTCATAATTGGTTATGCTTTACATTAAGGATCCTTCATCATTAGTTAACATGAACAAATCATGTACTTCAGCAACAATGAACCATAAGTAACAAAGTAACTTTGATAAAGTACCTTGTATTAATTAGTTTTTTTTGTTTTGTTTTTTTTTAAATGAATAATGTTCGGTATGAGCAACAACCAAATGAACATGATTGTGGTTGTGAATTGGCAAACTTCAGAATTTAGACTGAAATGCAACTTTTTACTAAAAATGTAGTATTTCATTTTTGCTGAGATAATATGGATTTATAAAGCCATGTAATACACCATATAGTGTAGTGTAAACATTATTCAATGCAGGTTTTTGCAATCGCTAGGACCTATTTCTCAATACTTAGGTCACTTCTTCAAAACTCATCACACAGTTCTCCTAACCAGCTTTCGGCTTGGCACAGCAGTTCATTTCACACCCAGAATGCACTAAAACTACCAAAACACTTCATACGTGTCTCGAATCAACTCATTCTTCCACAACACTTAAAAAAAACAAAAAAAAAAAAAACCAAACAAACACTGTAACGTGTTCATTTACTTTGTTAATTGTTTAACATTCTTAATGGTTTATCAGTGCTGAAGTTCATGGTTAGCGTTAACTAACAGTAAATAATGTTGAACCCGGAAACCCAGTACTTCTGAATTCTCAAATCTGATTTGTTAGAAGGTATTGATTAATTTTAATTTTAATGATTAATTTATTAAACAGCAGCTCTGACAGTAATGCTGGCTGTAATTCACATCACAGGTTTATATTAATCCACTCATTGTAATACATTATTGTTTCTATAGTAACAGCTTACACAGAGACTTACTTGTATGGTGGATGCTCCAGAGAGACTGATAAAAAAAAAAAAAATGTGTAGAAGTGTTGAAATCGTGATGTTTCCTGTAAGGATACATTTATTTAACATTTTGGAAGGAGTCTCCAGTGTCAGCTTTGTAACAAGCCAGATATAAAGCTGTAATTTTGTTTTCATTGCAGTTTCTCTGTAACACTAAGCAGCATTCTTTTTGTCTTATTAACTTCAAGAGAGAGAGAAAATGCTGATACTGGTGAGGGAACAAAAAGTACAACATGTTCTTTGATAAATAAATATATATAACTGTTGGAGAATTGCTGTAGTGTAGAAGGAATAAGACACTTCAGGATGTGCTGCTATAAGAAAATAATAAACTTCTTGTAAAGTGTTACCATGTGATCTGCTATAGGTTGTGGTGCCTGTGCAAACTGATGTGGAGTTGACTGAATGTTTTAACTATTTGTTCCATGGTAAAGTATAAATGGCTCTAAATGATACTCAAGTATAATAATAAATTAGAATAAGAGAAGTACACAGGCATGGCAGGAAGACACTCACAGGTTCCAGTGCTTTATTGTGATTTTTGACATGAAATGATGAAGAGCCAAAATGCAGATTTGCAGTGATGAAATATTAAAAGGTTTTGGTGGACATTTCATTTTTCTAAATTGCACTTAAGTTACACTTATCTTCGATGCAATTTTACAGTAGTATTTCATAATGAAATGGCAAATAACATCCAACTTACAAACTCATAACAATATTTATGCAATTCATCAAAGTGGAGTTTTCTTCAGATAATTGTATTGTCCTGTATTAGTGCAATGTGGTGGCATTACTAAAAATCACACAATAAGATTTCTACAAAAATGTTTTTCTTTTCCTTCAGGAAAAAATAATAAAGTACAATTGAATAAGTAAATTTGAGTATTTTTTGTGTAATAAGCCTAACTACTTTACACACCTTACATAAGTCTATGCCATTCTTATATTAAGTGTATAATCAAAACATGGACTTGAAATAATGACTTGCCACAATGACTTGCCAAAAACCTCTACGATGTCATACTAGGACAATGGACAGGTCAAAACTACAAGCATCAACAATAAGTGGTCAGATTACAGTGAGCTTTCAGTTCTGTGTTTACCTTGAACAGCTTGCTCCTGTGAAATTCTGAACCCAAACTCATAGAAAAAGAAATGCTTTAAAATTTCATTTACTTTCAACTATTGCCTGTGAAACATAGCAGCACATTTTAGCAAAAAACGGCACTTGATTATTTTAGCACCGAACTATGTAATCTCCACACTGGAAAAAAAAGAAAAGAAAGAAAGGAAAAAAAAAAAGAAAAAAAAAGAAAAAAAGAAAATGGACCATTTCTTTTAAATGGAGAGGTGAAAATTAGTTGCTACTCCAGATCCCTATTTACAGAAGAATTATCCCAAAATTGGGTACAAGTTCACCCAGCATCCTTTATGTCTACAACGTGGCTGTGTTCAATGACTGAAACGTCCTCGTTCTCCTGAGCCACGTTTCTTACTCGGGAGGAAAGAACCGTGTCCAGTGTAGATACAGTGACGCTACATCCTGAAGCCCAGATGGTTCAACACAGCAGTGTGTGTTTGCACTCTGCTGTCCTTTGGTGTGCTAAAATGGAAACGGGGAAGAAAAAAATAATAATAAAATCACACATGGGCAGGATCCCTGAGTCAGTTTTAATTGTCTTTTGGCACAGGTGTGAATTTGAGGTGATGACAGGTCTTTGAAAAAAATCACTGAGGTTCTGGATCACAGGGTGTGCAGTTTCCAGTGATGAAATCAGAGAACCTAAAAAAGAAAAACAGACAAACAAAGCTGTACTCCTTGTCCAGGGCAGAATGAATTCATTCTAAAGAAAAGGCATCATCATGTACAATACCTGTGTAATATTAGCAATTGTTTAATCGGTAGGGTGTTCTGGGCATGACCTATTCACCTCAAACCATTCATCAATACACCTGTTTAAAAAAAAAAAAAAAAAAAAAAAAAAAAAAAAGGAGTAAACACGGATTAGTAACCAGAGCCGTGCACATTTGGATCAGGTTTGTCTTGTAATGTGTGTTTGTCTTGTCTTTACCCTTTGTGGTAGATACAGAGGCAGGGCAGTCTAGCAATGGTGTCTCCCTGGACCATGTCATCCAAGCATATTGCACACTCCCCAGAGTCCTTCATCAAGACATCCTCTAAAGTCATAAAGGAACAGACAATACTTGGTTGTAGGGTTGTTACAGTGTCATGGTTAGTCACAGTGTATGACTGGATGGTTTCAACACTTTTTCAAAATACAGTATAAAAACATTTGCTATCTATCCCTTCATTTTTAAATTGTTTTTTTTTTTTACCAGGAAGATCCTTACTCTAATGGTTTTCATCTCTTTTGCGTTTGGCTGTGAAATACAGGATTTTATAATCTTCTCCCTCTGGACTCGCCCTAAATCATATGCTGCATTCGATGTATTGTGGAAGTGGGAAGTTGGAACTCAGTGTGTTTGAGCTACAAAGTGTGGGGAAAAAACATGGATGCCTCCATGTTTGTCTTTTGTTAGCTACAATATAGCAAGCTAACTGTTTTGAGTGATGTATATTTACCTCCTCAAAACAGTGAACTGTATAGTCAATGTTACAGATTTAACACATATGTCTGTATGTTGATTGATCTAAAGCAAATACTAGTATCTACAGCATAACTCATTTAAAAATAAAAAAAAGTGCTACTTTGTTTGCTGTTGATGCTGTGAGTTGATATGACATCATGTGCTAAATTCAGGGCGGAGAAGACATTCCTAAGGTTCCAAGTAGGAATTCTGAGTTCTGAGTAGAGGCGTTTTCTTTGGTTTTTCCTAGTCGGAGGGCAGAAATTCAGAGCATTAGTTGAACACAGCAACCTCTGTTTCTTTGCACAGGGGACACGACTGCACTGAAAATCCTCTGGCTGTGTAATCAGCTAGTGCTGTAAACACATTACATCATTACCTCCGTACCCATATCTTTTTGTAATGCATCTTTACATTGCTACACATTGTACCTTTATTATACATTGCATATGCATCTTTCACCTGGAAACAGGGACATAGTGTTCCTTTAAAAAAGATTTAAGGTACATAATTGGACTGTAACCATCTTTTAGAGTAAAGCTTTAAATGTTCAGTACATGCACCATTCTAAATCAGAGATACTAAAAGGTGCAAAAGGTGTACAATTACCCCAGGAGGACTGGTACAGCTTAGTGCACGTCTGCGATCAAATGCACAGAAGAACGTGGCATTGCTAATCAGAACTAAACCAAACAACTATCAATTTTTTGCTAAGAAGCACTGCATATTTTTAGACTAGGTTTTCATACTGTGAAATTCAAACCGTAACTCCTACTTGTCTGTAATATCAGATAGAGTGCATGTCATTGGTTCATTTGTGACACGAGGGAAGGGGAATAGCTCATGCTTTGTTTAGGTCTGATTATACCTCTGAAATCATTGCTGAAGTTAATAAAGGTAACATATTAACAGGTGATGTTAAGTATTCAAAACAGAGTGCCAGTTCTGCATAGGCACCGTCCTTCAACGCATGAGGGACACCACCTACACTATGTTCAACTTGTTTGGCTTCCATGTGGAAGTAAAATGAACTTGAGTATTTAAATATGTGACAGATTATACAGTACTGTGCAAAAGTTTTAGGCAGTTGTGAAAAAAAATGCTGTAAAGTAAGAACGCTTTCGAAAATAGACGTGTTATTTATCAATTAACAAGATGCAAAGTGAGTGAACAGAAGAAAAATCTACATCAAATCAATATTTGGTGTGACCACCCTTTGCCTTCAAAACAGCATCAATTCTTCTAGGTACACTTGCACAAAGTCAGGGATTTTGTAGGCATACGGTCAGGTGCTAACAATTATACTAAACAGGTGCTAATGATCACCAATTCAATATGTAGGTTAAAACGCAATCATTAACGTTCCTTCAAAAACTGTGTGCAAGTGTACCTAGAAGAATGTTGCTGATTGATGCTGTTTTGAAGGCAAAGGGTGGTCACACCAAATATTTGTCTGGATTGAGGTTGGAAGTTCATTCCACCACTGAGGGACAGTCGGTTTGAAGGTTCTGGAAAGGGACCTCATGCCTCGCTGAGTAGGCACTACCAGGCATCGGTCGTTAATTTAAGAGAGGATGTAGAATGTATGTAGACTTTAGTAATTCAGCATTAATAGCACTAAAAAAAATGCAACCATTTTGATCAAAAGACATCACTCATAAAACAGATGAACTTTTTTTTTTTTTTAAGTTACCAACCCATCATCAAGTTCTGCTTAAAAATGGTTAAAATAGACTTTTCACTATGAGCACTTCATTGTTGAAACCAGGAAATTCCAACTTGGAGCTCTTGAGAAAGTCTTACTTTGTGAATGGGAATTACGGGAGCCAACTAAGTGGATTTTTACTACTCCGAAGCTGGAAACATCTCAATTCGCATTTAGTCATTAACCCAGCATCACACCAGCACATGTAAATTTTTGACTAGTCATAGGAAGCACAAGGCTCAGCACCAAGTAAGGCATAAAATATGTGGGGGCGTGCTGTTATAGGAAAAATCATCAAAAGCGGCCAGACAGAAATCAGAGTTATTTTTACCACCCAGAAGTTAATTACTTTCCTAGAACAGCATGTCCCACAGAGTTTTATTCCTCTTATACCACAACAATTCACCAATGATTACAATTTTATTTGTTAAGAATGTCATTTCATCCATTTATAGGAACATTTATTTGTCTTTGAGACAAGTTAGTTCCCTTTAGTACTTACATTATAGTGGCTATAAACAGTTTTTTTCCTCTGTCTTGAAGTTAATAAGACAAAAAAAAAAAAAAAAATGCAGCTTGTTATGTTTACAAAACGTGTTTCCTGTCCTGAACCCTCTCTCCTGTGGGAAAACTTGCTGACTGTTCTAAAGCACTTACACTGGAGACTCCTTTATTTAACTTAAATATAAAATGTTAAAAATGTTGGGGTTTTTTTGTTTTTTTTTTAAACTTCTTACAGAAAGCTTCACCACAAATGATTACACATTTTTCTTTGTTAAATAGCAACACGTTCTTAATCTGTTCATTATTATCTTTATATTATGTGGAGCGTCCTCTATACGAGTTCCTGTGTGAGACGTCACTACAGAAACAATAACGATAGCATTAATGATAATGATTTGAAATACAGCCAGAACTAATGTCAGAGCTGCTGTTATAGAAAACTAATGAAAACCTTCTGACCAATCAGAATCAAGAATTCGACATCACTGTGGTATAAACAGTAATAAAATACACATTCCTTTTTAATAATGTTTTAACCGCATTAATCGGCTGCTGATCATGATCTGTTGACTTAAATGATTTATTGCCATGAGTCATTAAAAGGTTCTCTTTAAATGTTGTGTACAAATGAAACAAAGCAGAACAGTTCAAAAGATAATTACATACGACTAAACTGTCAGCTCAAATCATCACACCATAGAGATCACATTGTTAAACTGTAGGCTAATAATAAACACGCTGAAAGCAATCCAAAAGGACCCACAGAGGGTTCAACGAGAAGAGTGGCGTCAGGGCTTTGTGGTAATGACTACTGACTGATTAAGCCGACTGCTGAAGCGGAACAGCGTTCAAACAATGAAAAAAAAAAAAGAAAAAAACAAAACAAAAGTCGTGGTCTTACCGTTATAGGTGAGTCTCGGTTTGGTGAGACACATGACAAGGTGAAGGTCAATTTCATCTGAAGCAACAAACTTTGAACACACGGGACAGTTGAATCCAGCTACAACACACACACACGGACGGGAGAGAGAGAGAGAAGAGAGAGAGAGAGAGAGAGAGAGAGAGAGAGAGAGAAAGTTAAGTGCGGACATTTTTGTAATACATTTAGAAAACAATGCGTCACCCTAAACTGTTCCTCATACATCTTAATTTGTCTCTCTGGGAAACTATTAATAATTCTTTGTTTATCCCTAAAACAAGAGGTTCTCCCATCATATACAGTTTAGGCAGCTAAAAGTCCAGTCAAATTAAACCCTAAAGAATAATATTTATAACAGGATAGAGGAAACTTGACAAATTGTGCATGACATAAAAATGGTCTCGAACTGTATAAGGTGAATTAAGCTGAAATTCCAAATATATTTACTGTACATCAGTATATATTCAGTCCGTACAGGATTTCAGGGAGTTTTTTTTTTTTTTTTGGTGATCGTTGCAGCCAAAAATTTACAATGCAATTTGCTGGGAAAACCGCTTGAATTGGTGAAACTGCAATTACATTTGTTTTGCAGACTTGTACAGTGATGTTTGAAGGTAAAGGAGACCTTTTAGCCGTACTCATGTACACACGTGACTCGAAGAGGGCTTTGGCTGAATGAACGTTGTGATGACACATGGCGCTTCTTGGCCAGAATCCTCAGAAAATCTGCGATAATTTTGAAAATTTGCAAGCTCCTCCAAATATTGTGGTGCTTCCTTGATTTTGCGTTCATTTCTGCGATCGCACAATCGTGAAATCCTGGAGGGACTGTAGTTTATGAAGCAATAATACAATTAATGCAATCTTGTCAATATTTACATACATGTCAACACCATGACCTTGAAATTACCCTTCTAAGCTTCTATGCGAAGTTCTGAGAAAAAAAAAAAACCCAAAACAAAACAAAACAAAAAAAAAAAAAAAAAAAAAAAAACAGGTTCCAAGGTATTAATATGTAAGGAATATCACAGATAGACTTTGCTGTCATGCGAAAATATAACACACTGGTGCTGGGGTTGCGAAGCACAGTCTGCATTGTGTTATTCCACTTACACCACTGCGATTCGTCAACAATTAAAATTCTTGCATTTAATAATGAAAGACGCATCACACTTAACAGTTTATAATTGCATTTAATGTTGTGGAATGTCTGAGACAAGCTAGTTCCTGTTATCACAGCTGCTGTAAATCAACAGTCGTTCATGCACCATCCTCTCTTTTCCCCCCCCTCTCTTGGAGTTAATAAGACAGATTGTCATGTGACTGAGAAAAGCCTCTGTCCTGAAGACTCTCACATGTCAGGAGACTTCTTGATGGTCACAAAAAGCTGACACTGGAGACTCCTTCCTTAAATGTTAAATAAACAATAAACATCTCCTAACAGAACACTTACATAAATTGTCGTTTTTAAATCCCTTTATTAGCCTAGGATTATGTAGAGCATTTGCCATATAAGTCTCTGTTAACGAGCTGTTATGGTAAAAACACATTAGAACGAGCGCATTAATATACACCAGTAGTTGTTAACCCTTTTCCGAGTGCGGCCCACTTTTAAGAGTGACATTGTTTTGCGAAACATAGACACTGTACATCATTTCTGTTACATCCGGAACTAATGTCAGTGCTGCTGTTGTATAAAATTAATCAACACCTTCTGATTTGAAAATTAAAATCACACTGTGCTACAAGTCAACAGTGTACATTATATTTCAAATACTGATTCTGATATTCTAAAAATCAGTTAAATTCAGTTTTATTTGTAGAGCCCTTCTAACAGACACTGTCACAAAGCAGCTTTACTGGAATCTGGATGTAGAGTTATATTTAGATCCCTAAAAAGTAAGCCAGGGACAATACAATCAACACAACAGAGGTAGGTACTAGGACAACGTTTTTCCTACTTTTGCGTACAGGAAACTCTGTATATACAAAATCTCTGCATACAAAAAATTTAGGGTGCTAGATTAAGATCCTACAAAGTGTATCAAATAATTTTGTAAATAAAAAAAATAAAAATAAAAAAAGATGCAACAATACAACATTAGATCACAAATATTTAAATACAGACATTAAACCTTAATTGTAAATACATGCAATCCCTTTACTGTTTTCTACAGTCTACGTTCTGAGAAAATAAAAGCGTTCTTCACATCCTCAAGGGCTCCTACTTGGATCCTTCTCTGATAGTTTTCTAGCAGGAACCTTTTTTCATTACGAATTCTCGCTTTGATTTCGGTTTGCTGGTCTTTACTTCCTATTTTGTTGCATCTCCAATGCATTATTTGTTTCTACAAACGTTTTTCCAATTAACACATTTTTCACAGTTTGTTGAACAAAACATAGCAGAACTGGAATTTGGCATGAAGACCTCTGGCCCTAAGCCACACCCACTCACTGAACTATGATATTTTACCCAACATTGTAGAACGATGTGGAACCATTTGCCTAGTGCTAGATATCACTATCTAGCTACCTTGTGGATGTAGATAGATAACATAAGCACTATCGACAGAAATAATGTGCTTTGGTAAAAACAGGTTAGTTAGCTTTGTATCATTAGCTTGTTTTTTGGCTCATATGTACATACTGACATGATCTGCAGTCAAATAAATATTTCCACCTCTAGATATCTATATCTGTATTTCTAAAGCAACTGTCTGTAGTAAAGCACAAGCTCTGGAAATCCCTAAACTTCTAACCAAACAGATGCTATGCTTATGCAACAGACCACATGCAAACCAGAACAGCTGCTCCTAAAGGCCAAGGCCAACGTATGATAACTAGGGTAAGTTCACAGGGGGATATTTTTTCTACCATTGCTTACTTTAATTAATCCATGCTCCAAACATGATGCTTAATTTCAGTCACATGCATCAAAATGGAGCACTACCTTATCCATTTTCTCGGTTCCTCATAGCATATCCTAACCGTGCACTTTATAGTGCTAACATCAGTAATGCTATGTATTACAGGGACAGATCACAAAAATAGCAGGAATTAAAAACGTAAAGTATACAGCGAGGCAGACGTTTCTGCTGCTCATCAGTGCTGGGTACCTATATGGAACAAAACTAACTAGTGTTACTTGCACTGGTCCATACCATTAGGCTACTGTTTTGTTAACAAGGAAGCTTAAACCAAGCTCATTGACGTAAAAACAAAAAAAAAACAAAAAAAGCAAAAACCAAAACAACCAACAAAACAAAAGTAAAAATCACACACAACTCTGCACAATTTCAAATGAGCAAGTCAAACCTCCATTTTATACATCATGCACACTCATTATGTTTCATAAAGATAATGATAATCATACAGCACCACTGAATGCTTGATTCTGACTGGTCAGAATGTGTTGATTAATTTTCTATAACAGCAGCCCTGACAGTAGTTCATGCTGTAATTCAAATCAATAAATAGTCAGTCAATTAAATCACTGTCATCTCTGGCAAATCACTGTGGTATAAGATGAAAAAGCAATTTGGGACATGCTGTTATAGGAAAATGATCAACTTCAGGCCACATCATGGACGAATTTCCTTACTTATAATTAGTTATTACTCTAATTAAGTTAAACGCTTTTCAAGCGACCTCATGCTAGTCAGCTACATTCAACTTACGGTTTTTATCACAACTCCGAGGCTATCCTCCGAGCTGCAGTTTAACTAATTCCAGTGAACAGTTGGGAGTTTACTGAAACAGATGCCTAAACACCATGCGAGTGAGGCATTAAAAGACTAACAAATATGAGCAACATTAGTAACAGATAAAGTGTTGAGACAGTAATACACACCGATCTACACTGTTCCATATAGTACACTCTATAATGTCTAATTTACGGAAGTGCTTTAATTCAGTACAACGGGCCACACCGACTTGCCCTCTTTAACTGTGGCAAGCAGCAGTAAGAAAACAAGTCGAAAATCTGGTTAGCAACTCTTTTTTTTTTTTTTTTTTTTTTTTAACCAACCAAAGAGACCACACTCTGCCAACATGTTCTCTACTGGCTCACAAGACCAAGGTTCATGAATTCACAGGCCAAACTTCACCTAAATTAAGTTGGCATGAAGTGAAACTCCGCACTAACAGAAGCAAATGCACGTCTCTTACATCAGTATATTGCTGTTTCTGTTAGACAAATCTGTTAGAAAAGTGTAGTTCCCCCGGTGTCTCTTGTATCGCCATAGCAACGGGTCAAAGACTGTACATGGTAAGGCTAAACCATCGATTCTGGCACCTTGGCTACTACCTCTGCTAATCAAATTTCAAGAAATTACAAAGATACCTAGTATTTTAGGCCAATAATCGGGGTATTTCATGTATGTCGATACATTATATCTGCATATGTGCAAGCAGACTTGTTCAAGCGGACTTGTGCAAGCGGGGGAGGTGGGGGGTCCTTGGCTGTCTTTGGATCAAAACAGAGACCGCTCAAAGAACAGCAGAACCTTAAAAAAAAAAAAAAAAAAATTCACAAGAGTGACTCAATAGCAGCCAATAACTGAGTCAACTCTGCTTCCAACCCTCAAGAAATACTTAACATGAGATGTAATGTAACCTTGTCGATGAACCTATAATGATAATTACTTACTTGATTTAGAAATTAGCAATGAGACCACCTTGCTACTAGGAAATGCAATTCAACTGCATTATAACTTTGCTCCTTGTTGTTATGCAACTACCATAACTACATGTAGCAGAGCTATTATTTGTTACAAACACTGGCGACAATCTGATATGCAATAACCAATATGCAATATGCACTGAAAAGAACACTGACTGGCCAGGACAAATTAGCATGCACTTTAAAGTTACACGACTCAGAAGAGGTAGTGCTTTCATTTCAGCAAAAGGGTCTGACAGACTACACTGACTTCAGCTGCCCCTTGAAGGGTGCTTCAGGTTTAGTATAGTAACAGAGCAAGTTCTAAAAACGCACTGCACATTTCTGCAAAGCATGTGACTTAGAGGAAGCCGCTAGTGAGAGTCCCCTTCCTCCTCTGCGTTCCTGTGCGCATTCCACTTTCCCTCCAGCAATGAATTTCAGCTCAGGTGTTATCTCGTTCTTATCTGTTTTGGGTGAAGGTTTTAGGACAATCCTCCTGCTCTAAATAACCTGTGGCAAATGTACAGTATATACAGAGGGCAGAATGACATGCAGCTTCCTGGTTCTGTTGGGGAAATTGTTCAATTGAGCAGCTATTACTGTAAAAGGCATTGGCATTGCACATGACATTCAATAAGTCTAATAAATGGCAGGCATCTAAAAATATTTCAGTTCTGTAAAGATATGGTGTATAGCCTCTCCATTTAGTTGTAATGGGGGGGGGGGGGGGATATAGTTTCAGCTTAAAAAAATAATAAAGACGACCTTATTTGGTGTCAGGCACGATTTTTTTGTGTTTGTTTTTTACTTAATTTGTATACATGCTATTTTGTGTAGAAAGTGTGTAAGGTTTAGGAAAGTGTGTAAGAATGGCAAATAGTTAAATATGTTCAATTACAGTAATGATCTCGGGTAATTTACATCTTATGATTTCCTAAAATAAATAAATAAATAAATAAATAAATAGATAGATAAATTAAAAAAAAAAAAAGCCTTAAAATGCCTATCCATAAGTGTGGACACTATGCATAAAGGGTTAAATGAGCAACAAGATGACTTGTACTGTTTTGCTGCTGTGTTCATACTAACCCCAATAGACCATGACCTATTTGTTTCCAAAACAAATAACCAAGAAAATAAGGCAACTTCGAGGTAAATTAGAAGTTATATGGTTATAAGTTTGATTTGAAAACATCATCCAACAAAGACAGATGAATATGGAGGAGTTCAATATTTGGTGCCAAACCGATTATTTATAACGTGTAATTGAGTGAACAACCGAGTGAAATTTGATCCAGGAAATGCATCCACACATGTCAGTGATGCAACTGTGCAGTTCCACATCTGGCTACATTATGCCAAAAGCCTCATCCTTGCTTCTCACTTCGATAGTGTATGTCGATTTATACCCAAGAACTGCTGCTGTAATCATAAACACAGTTCTGTGCTCATCCCAGGACTGTTATTCACAAACTGCTCATGCTACACATACTTTTAACACACTTAGTACTGTCTGACTTGATGGTTCAGTTGTTAAAGAGTAATGATTTATAATCACAGAACACGTGGGGTTCCCTTCTGAGTCCGAGTACTCTCAAGGTTTCACCCTCATCGTTTTTCCTTGCTACTGTCACCACTGGCTTGCTCATTAAGGATCTAAATCTACATCCTGATTGTTGTCAAGCGCTATATTAATGCTTTTGAATTGAACTGAAGAAGCATCACAGCCAAGTGAAGGTTTATACCACAGAAGTCAAACAGTTTTTAACCAGAATTGTCATGATTTTTAGTTTACTGTGCTATTGCAACTATATTGTCAGATACAAACAACTCCTTTATTTATCCATTGCTCTGACTTTTCAGTCATGTCCACTTTGCTCTTCAAACTTTCATGAAATCTTTGTACAACAAACACAATTATAGGAAACACTTAGACGCCTGCTATCCTTATGTTGCCGTCTAAATGTCCCGCCTACCTAGGTAACATTCTCACAAATAAAATACAGGGGTAGTGAAGAGATTTTAAAGTGTGCACAATATCAATTTCATGCCCATTTATCATGATACACTCTTTTAAAAAAAAAAAAAAAAAAAAAAAAAAAAAAAAAAAAAAACTGCCAGGACTGGTTCTTTAGTGCAATGCCATAGAAAAAATTATTTTAGTTTCCCTAAAGAATATTGCAGCCCATGATTCTTTGTTTTTTTGGGGGGTTTCTTCCCTGCTGCTGACACAATACACATTATCATCACAAAGATCCTTCCACATAATGGTAACATTTACAACAGGAAAAATATTTTTATGTCTCTGTGGCACCAAGCAACTAAAGATCCATCAATTAAAAAGGTTCTTCTTTGCCATCATTCTTAAGACCATTTTCTGGAAAAAAGTCAAAACTTTAAGGGTTCTTTGGTTCCCCTACCAGACAGGGTTCTAAAGAACCTCTTTAACAACTGAAAAGATTTTATTGGTCTGTTTGGGTTTAAATAAACACAACATTTCACTGACTTGCAGTAAATCATTTTAAGGATCTTTAAGGATTCACTTATCTGTGACAGATAAGTAATCAGTACGGTCATTTATTTACAGGTGATTATTATTAACACTGTTTGATCTGATTTGAAACTCTAATGGTCAAGAACCCTTGTCTGGGTTTAGTATGATATTAAAGTTCCTTTAACTTTCTCAAAACATTTAGGTTTAGTTGGTTTCACTGCTGCTAAAAGAGTTATTTTACATAACTGGATTAATCCACAATCACAGATGTCACAGAGATGGTGGTTATTCTATAACCATGTTGTCTGCCTAGACTTAGACCTAAAGTTAACTACTGCTATGATGAATAAAGTTAAACCAGTTATAATATCTGCATAGTCAAGGACTGCGTCCCTTAAGGATTTAATGCTATCTTATTAACATGTACTCTAAATAATCCATACTGTTTATGTGCACTTGGGTATTTGTCAACTGGTATGACACTTTGTGTTATGTTCATATATGGTCATTTGCTTGTTTGTGGAAAATGACAAACCCTGGAGAGGAAATCTTTAAAAGACTCAAAATCAGTAAATCAATGTCATGAGCCTCAGGTGACCTTTGATATATTTATGGAGCTGACAGAGCTCTATCTGTGTCTTTATAACCACGTCAGGTATTTTGTAATAAGTAACTCTGTTATGATTACAATGCTTTACGATTAGAGGCTCGGCTCTACTCTTAAGCATTGCTGTCTTGTTGATTCAACCAGATAGATCCATTCCCTTATGGCGCGCGTGCTTCCGTTATTATGGCGCACTTGTCTTACCTCCGAGCAGGTGAGGAGACAGGTGGGACGGTAACGAGCCTATCAGTAACCTCGGACCGGACTGACTCCGCTCTCCGTCTGCGTCTTCATCGCTTTGAGTCCCGCTGCCTTGCGCTATGATGGTGGGCTGAAAAAGCGAGTTGGGTCTCGCGCCGTCCGCCGCGTACCGCCCGCGCGCTCCGACCTGCTGCTGGTTTCCAGCGTAGTACCGAATCGCCGCTGCGCTCGCGCTCCCGGAACCGGCGGCTGTGCTGGTGGAAGTAGGCACATCCGAGCCTGAATAAGCCCTGAGGCGAGCACTAGCCGCCGGACTGCTCTGTTTGGGCCCCATGTGATTATCTCAGTCTGTTTTTATTTAGGACGCGCTGCTCGGGCCCTAAAAACCAAACAACGTCCCTTTAAAACAAAACAAAACAAAACAAAACAAAACAGCGAGATGTGATGAATCAAACGATGTCTGACCTCGTTTGTGGATGGGGTTAAACTCCAGATGTAATAATAATCCTACAATGAGTCGCTACATGGCGTAAAATAAAAGGTCATGGCTGCACACTAGTTGCTCTTCCGTAACTGAAGTTTAGCGACGGTGTCAAAACTGTCGACAGGCCTGCTGATTCTCAACAACCTCCGTGAAATGTGGACAAACTTATGCGTTCACAGTAGTACCCAAAAAACAAACAAACAAACAAAAAAAACACGTGTGAACTGCTCAGAAATGAAACGTCCAACCGCTACATAATAACCGGAGCGCCGACAAAAAAAAAAAACAAGCCGCCACGACCGGTGCTCGGGGAGACGGTACGAGTCGAAGGTTATTATGGTCTGCGTGTGAAAAGCACGGATTGCCCTCCTCCTTTATGTGCGTCAGGTGACGTCAACGCGGAAGTGCAGCATAAACAATAAAAACAAATCTTATGGTTATTACCGAAAATCCCTTTCACAATAATGTGACACGCCTATCACTGTAAAAGTATAACAGGAAATGCACTGTTATTATAAAAACGTAAATGATTCTATATGGAAGATGAATGTAGGCAAGTAAATAGCCTACATTTCCACATATTCAAAATATATGTGAAATACACCCAGTGGGCAGTTTAACACACACACTGTAGGAAGCGCATCTGTTGCTATGCACAAGTTCAGAATTTCAGCCCTCCTCTAATTACAATGACAGAAAGCTACCACCACTAGATGTCAATCAGGTTTTATTTGGGAAGCGGTGGCTCATGGTTAGGGTGGTGTATTAGTAATCAAAAAGGTTGTGAGGTTAAATCCCGGTTAGAACGGTTCAGCTGTAGACGCACTATATGGCCAAAAGTTTGGGGACACCTGACCATCACACTCGTGCTTTTTTGCTTTTTTATTTTTTAGAAGATCCCGCTGATGTTGGGCGAGGAGGCCTGGGGTGCCGACAGAACTGCTCACTGGATTTTTCTTCTTCTTCTTTTTTTCCCCTCACCATTCTGTGTAAACACTAGAGATGTTGTACGTGAAAATCCCAGGAGATCAGCAGGTCCTGAAATACTCAGACCAGCCTGTCTGGCACTGACCACCATGCCACAGTCAGTCACTGATCATCACATTTCCCCACTTTCTTTTGTTTGATGTGAACAATAACTAAAGCTCTATACCTGTGTCTGCATGATTTTATGTATTACTGCTGCCAAATGATTGGCTGAATGGATAATTGCATGAATGAGCAAAGTGGCAGTGTCCTTATATATAGTCACAGTTGCCAGAATTTTCTTCTCTTTCAGGACTAATTGCGGTCAGTTTGCTATTATATCACAGCTGGTGTTAATGTACACTATGTACATGCCAGTATGACTGTTGCCTACGTTCCTCACTAATGTCTGGACTTAGCCACCTACAAGTTTGTTTTTTACTCATTCAGCCGCACACATTGTACTCATTATTTTCTGACTGGTGTTTACTGTAATGCCCATAAGATTAGCCTCTGTGATTTCCATGATGTAATGCCTTTTGAATGCAAGGCATTGCAAGTTGTTGGCTCTAGCCCACTGTTGTTCTTGCTAATCTATCAACAGCTAAATCAACCTTTAGCATTTTGTATGAATTCAGTGAACTACCCATGCCTGTTGTATGTGACCAGCTATGATTGTTCTTCAGGAACCAAAAGTCTCTTAACTTCTTTAAAGATAAAATCAGCTAAATATTTCAGCCACTCCTGATTGCCTCACTTTAATTTGGTTACAATGTGACCCCCTTATACCCCCTGACACATTCTTGGTCATTTTTGTCTCGTATTCAGCCAGTTTATATCTCTAAATCAAATTCATGTACACTTCTTTTTTTTGCTGACACTGGAGCCTTCACCATTATACTACTTGTGAATCTCAGTGTCACTTTTACTTTTACACTGATACTGTAAATCATGAAATGCATTTTTACCAGGTCAGTTATTGGTATAGGACAATTTTGCCACTGCTAGAGTTATTCAAGGTGTTCCCCAGGGATTAGTCCTTGGCCTGCTCTTCTTCTTTATTTACATGCCAACCTTAGCCATATCACATGTCATCACAGTCTCTAGTTTTATTGTTAGATTGATGATGCATTGATTTCTGTTACCACTTATGCTTTGTAAATTTGTAGTAACTTAATTTGTACCAATTGGTACTTATTGAGTCTTATTGACTTATTTATTGGTACCTATTAAGGCTTTAGTTTCTAGATTCTTGGACCATTAATGTATATGGGATGATTGACAAAGTTCAACATTTAGCTCCCCTCTTAGTTTTGAGCCTTATAGTCGGACACTTACCTAAATTATTTCTTCCATTTCCATAATATTGCTTGTGTATGACTTTTAGAGTCTTACACTTCAACATCCCTGCACATACACCTATGTTATCTGGCATAGCTGTTCCCCAAGTTTGAACTGTCCACAGTGCGAGGCATTTAGCAGTGGGAACACCTTGCCTTTATCTTCCAGAGACTGTTATTCCACTTTTCCTTGTTAAAATTGGTGAAAACTTTCTGATTCAGTCAATTTTACTCTTATTCTTTCTCATTTTAAGTCAATAGTGTTTTTTTTTTTTTTTTACCCATCTATGTTTATCAACTGTTTTTATTCGGAGATACTCAATTTTAATAAATGATCCTTTTCTTTATTGGTTTTCAGTAACTCAGTATATTAAATAAAAGTATCACACGTGAATATTTGTGACAACGAACTGTCTTAAATGATCTAAATGTTGCACTCACCTTTTACATGGCCAGTTTTTTAAGCCATTTCTTAGAGCTGCTCTGTCTCTTGCAGCACGTCCCAGAGGTTTTTGATGGTGGTTGGATATGTCTATTAAACCTTTCGATCCAATTCCTCCCACAGCTGCATGACCAGGTTATGCTCAGATGACTAATGACTTATACCCAGCATTGCCACCTTCTCTAAATACTTCTTTGAGATGTGCTTGGGACAATAATAAAATAAAGGCAAGGTCTCAAAGCTTTTAATGGTATGCGTAGAATTGAGGAACATAACATTAAAATTAATAAATTCTACACTTCTGCTGCTGTGGTTCCTCTCACCCACTGGATCTGCCTGACTCATCCTGGTGCTCTACTTCTGCGTAGAGCTTCTCCTTCTGCTCCTGTTGATGCTCCCACATGGACACCCTAAAGATTTGCACTTCCCAAAAATTTGTTTATGCCCAAATCTCCTCTTTGTTAAAATGCATAATCTTACCTGAATACCGTAGACGTATACATAAGAACTGCTGCTGTAACTATAAAGACTGTCCTGTGCTCATCCCAAGACACTTATTCACAGTCTGCTTACACTGAACATCCTTTACTGCAATGATTTATAATCTCACTCGGGTGTTATGCAGAAGAGGAGTTCCCTTTTGAGTCTGGTTCCTCTCAAGTTTTCTTCCTCATGTCATCTCAGGGAGTTTTCCCTTGTCCCTGTCGCTTCTGGTTGCTCACGAGGGATCTAAATATAAATCTACATCCAGATTTCTGTAAAGCTGCTTTCTGACAATGTCTGTTGTTAAAGTTCATGTGGACACATAGAATGGCTGTCTATATTATACTATTATGTGTATTCAACTTAACATATTATAGCTGCATTAAAACAGTTCATTTTTGTACCTTAAAAAGCAAAATGGGAGACTCACTGAGGGAACAGGACAAGCTGCAAGAACATCACCTCCACATGGTTTAATTTAGGAACATACACAAACTTGAGGACGAAAAAGATCAGATAACAAAGCCTGGGATAAAACAAGACAAATTATAAAATTACATCTTTAAGCAAACATTAGTTAAAACTCAATGTCATTAAAATCATGATAGTAGTTTTAATGGGGTACCCAGAGGTTTGCATTGGGGGAAAATATACAAAAGCTTGCAGAGTGCTAAAGCTGGACGATCAAATAAATAAGAACATATAAGAGTAGCTCTGATTGATCTTACACCAGACTTCAGTACACGTGGATAACTTAATGCTGAGGAAGACAGTATGGAAGCAGTGTGTGTGTGTACAGGGGTTTGATGGCAGCATTAGGTGGGCACTAAACATATGAAGTCAGCAGGATCATATCAGCTTTCTTCATATCCTGGAACAACATGTGATGTTCTTGCTGGTCCTACTAACCTCTTTACATTGGTCAAGCGGTCCAGAAAGAATTTGCTGTGGGGTGTGTCACATTTAGACAGTTCAGTGCCTTTAGTCATGAAGACTGAGTGCTGGTTGAGGATCATATTTTCCTCAGTCAGCACTAGAGGACGAACAAAGAGGAAGCTGCTTCAGATCAACATGTTCACGCTTATTGTACTTCAAATATTAAAGCTCAACTCAGGCTTTTACGTTTGCGTAGTCTGGGAGGAAAACATCATGGAGGAAGTCTATAATTAGCCATGATTTGTGTGAAAACATGCCTGAAGTAGGCTATAGTTTAATACAATCAAAGACTATTGAAGACCAAAAAGAAAAGTAACCACGATGCATAAGTGCAAACGAAGGCTTGTCTTTACAGAAAGCTGAAAATGCAATAACGCTATCTCTGATCTAGGGCTATTATGCATTAAATATCACAGACTGAGAGCTTTACTGGGATCACTATTCCTATTCAATCCATGGCCATATGATCAAGGATACTGAGATATAAAGGACGAAGCCGATGATGAGCACTCCAAAGAGTTTGATAAATTTCCTCTGACTTTTCACTGAAATCACTGATTGGTCTCAGACGTTACAACATTACAACACCTCTTCACCTATTCACTAGAAAATCAATCACGACTTTCTAAGTACAGACATTCAGAAAGACAAGCTCTATTCATCATTGTTAAGATGAGAGCTAAATTTAATGTACCTGTTTAACTATTCCCCAAGCTATTTTAGCTATGTCTTGATGAATTAATTTATGTTTAATGGTAAAAACAGTATGGTTCTTAATTCTCCTTGCTCAAAAAACATAAATATTTGTTTACTTCCTAATGGGATTAACCTGATGGTTTCCATTAAACAATTTCACAAGTTCTAATGGTTTTAATGGTTTCCAAGTGTGTATTAGGTATTGATTCAGCTTTAGATCCAGTATATATACAGGGTATATTTATCAGAGATGGCACTGATCTGATACTAAAAATCATTTTGAAACTGGAAATGTTTACAAATAAAGAGATTGAACTGTTTTGTTAGGATTTATTTAATTATATTTATGCTTTATACTTTATTATATTTAGTTATTACATTATTACATTATAAACAAGTATTAAATTATATTTGCAGTGTAGGTGAAGACTAGCTGAGCTGTGGTTGTGTGTGTACGTTGTGTTTTTAGCTATGTGATTTTTTCTATATAAGTTTTTCAGTAAAAAAAAAATAAAAAATTAAACCTTAGTATTTTTTTAAAGAAAAAGATATCGGATGGGTATCGATGTTGGCTGATACTCAAAGTTTCAGTGTCAATATTGGTATCTGAAAAGAAAAAGTGGTGTTGTGCCATCTCTATTTGAACTAGATAAGCTTATAAATGTCTTCCTGTTTCGTTACACACAGCCTGAAATGCAGAATTATATAACAAGTCTACTAGGTCCATTAAATCACAAGCGAACCACAGCTTATTACAATCATTTGAACATCAGAGACCATTAGACTCTTGAATCCCATTAGAAAACCATTAAGCACATCTAAAATCAGTCACGCATTACCTGTTAAACCATTAGGAGCCATATCAACCCATATGATCTGATATCAACCCATCACAAAATACCGTTACACAGGAACCAGCAGAAACCTGAAATGGTTTCCTTTTTTTTTTTTTCCAGCAGGGGCTTGTTAAATAAAACAAGAAGGACATAGGAGGTCTACTGAGAATGTTTTTCTTTGCAACATGGTAAAGGGTGGAATCGTGCATTATAATAAGCTGTGGTGCATGTGCGCGAGTGTGTAAGACAGAGGGATAGTGCATATCATAAAACAGTAGAAATGTGAAGATGCCATGGGAGAAGGAAAAAAGAGAGGGAATGAAGCAACACTCTGGCCCGTGGAAGGTCAATCCACCTCAATGAGCATATTATTGGCTAACACCCATCTGCTGATGGTCCGTCTCTGCTTCCTCCTCCACGTCTCCATGGTACTGCTCGTACGTGTCATCATCAATGTCTGGAAGACCCAGGAGCTAGAAAACAACATCATGTTCATTCCATTGTTCATACAAACTCAGTTTATAAATATTAAAACATATGGGTTTTTTTCACATGTGGGGTAAATGTGATACATGTCTGAATATTTTTTTAAGAGCTGTGTGACAGAAATGTAGTGTTTGCATGTCTGTCAGCACATGATCTCTCTTATGTGTGCCCTGAGAAGTGTTTTGTAAGGAAACATTTATGGAAGGAGTCTCCAGTGTCAGAGCCTTTGTAACATTCAGTAGGTTTTCCACCACAGGAAAGACTTCAGGACAGAGGAGAAGAAATTGGAAAAAAGCGAGGCTGGTGAGGAAAAGACTGCTTAACATAAATGATAACAGGAACGTGTGTGTGCATTAAATGTAACTATAAATGATTAAAGGTACAACATGTCATCCATTAATAATTGAAAAATTGTAATTGTTCAGCTGACCTCCAAAACAAGTCATGTGCTGCTAAGCTGTTTATGTCATTGCTACCGTAATGCAGAATTGTCAAAAATATCGCTGTTGTTTATAATGCAGGTGCATCATGAACATGATGTTATTGGTTCGAGAGTGCTTATGCACGTTATTTTTTTTATGCAGGACAGAGATTCGGTCACACTAATGAGTGTTTTGAGTCACTTACACAGGTACAAACACAGGTGTAAATGAAAAAGGCAAAAAGATCTGAGCAAAACAAATTGAAGCAAACAAAATGCTTTTTTTTGCACAAACTGTAGCTTTTATTTAAAAAAACAAAACGTTTGGTTACTGAAGTTAATGCAGAGTGCACACTATATGACTTTCAAAATCTCAGAAACGCTCACCCTTCCACACTACATGATCAGCTGATTGGTGGATCCCTGTCAAAGCAGGACTGATTTCCAAATCCCACTATCTCAAAACAAAAACACAAGAGCGATCTACCATCTGACATTTAGTGCGTCCCAAATCGCACACTTTATGCACTATTCTACGCTATTTTGCAGTATAAATAGTGTGATTAGTGTGTTCACACTGAAAACCCCCCAACAACAAAGTGCACTTTAAGTTCCCGGATGATGCGCTCATTCAACCGAAAAAAACGAAGTGTGGAATGATGGACACTTCATGCACTCAACGATCGTAGCTTTCCTTACGTAGCGGATGGGGAGGGGCTATATCGGGCTCAGATGCTGAACGAGAAGAAAAAAAAAAAAGAAGAAAAAAAAAAGATGTTTACATAGCCACAACCACAACCATAACTTACTATGTTGATTTTAAACTGTGCAAGCAAAATTCGCCTGCGGAGACGATCACGCCTCTGTCTGACGGTGACTGAGG
The DNA here is from genome assembly GCA_023630585.1 of Cranoglanis bouderius. Taxonomy (NCBI): domain Eukaryota; kingdom Metazoa; phylum Chordata; class Actinopteri; order Siluriformes; family Cranoglanididae; genus Cranoglanis; species Cranoglanis bouderius. Next base: position 6,833,498 of record CM042551.1, on the reverse strand, counting down.
TCTTGTTGGGCATAAAAGGAAACATTAACATAAACAATAATATGTACCAATTCATTTTTGTAATCCGTTTGGCTATTTCGCTAATGCTAGCTCCATCGCATTATGTGCGTTTAACGTAATTTGCCCTCGACCGGGAAACAGCATATACGTCCGGTTAGTACAGTACCGAAAGTGTGCCATTTGAGACGATACTACCTTTCTAAATTTCATACGCTAGACAGCAGAGTGTGTAGTGCATAGTATAAGTGTATAGTGCATAGTATGTCATTTGGGACGCACTAATTGTCTCTACTGGGAAACAACAAAAAGACAAAAAAGAGGAAAAACGTTAAGGAAATATTGGTTGGGGAAATGCAGCTAGCGAGGATGTTCTGTTCTGCAAAGATAACTGGAGGTTATCGAGAGAGAAAAAAACTAGCTATTTTTACACTGTGCTGTGCCTAGAATCATGCTGTGTTTGTTTTTGTTTTTGCTGTTCCTAACAACCATTTCAGGATGACATGCCAAATCACAGATCCTCAAAATTATTCTGCAACTGGGAAATCAGGACTAAAATCATGTAGTGTGCACTAGGAGTGTGTGTGTGTGTGTGTGTGTGTGTGTGTGTGTGTGTGTGTGTGTGTGGGTGGGTGGGTGTGTGTGATGAACAGCACTCACAGGTCTGAAGGATCTGAAGACTTTGTCAAGGACCTCCAGCAGGGTTTTGTGTCCGCAGGAGGAGATGTAGTCCTGTGCCAGCTGCAAGAAAGGCAGACAGTCCTCGCTCTCACTCCACACATGCTACACACACACACACACATAGAGAGAGGGAGAAAGAAAGAGAGACACACAGACATCACATTACTCAGCAAATACACATTACACTCATCTGCATTTCCCTCTGAGTGAAATGTGTTAGTGAGCGATTTAGCTCGCTCGAAAATGATATTTATATATTATTCAGGCTGCACGCTATGAATAGAAATAGCACATTTAAATGATACTGCTACACTTTACAATGACAATACACCTTGCAATATATTAAACCAAACTGCCAAACCTGTGATATGTCACACTTAAACTCTGTTTTGCATTAACTTGACCAGAGTACTTTTTTTTTTTTTTTTTTTTTTTTTGACAGAATTTCATAAAGCAAGTGAAAGTCCATCTTGATTAAAAGGGCACTGAAGATTTCGCCATACAAATTAGTGTTTTTTTGTGCAAACAAGTTGGTGTTTTTATCTTATCAACAGCACACCACATTCTGCAGATGAAAACCCTGTAAGCAGTGCTGTACAGAAACACACCATATCAGAAATGATTATAAACCACCTACATATAAAGATTATTCCTATTTTCCCCTATGAACAGATAATGAGCTGTAAAGAGATACAGAATGGAGATAGATACGCTATTCTTTTTCTAGAGTCTTTAAGTTTTTTTTTTTACTGTCATGCAGGTCAGAAGCTCATGGGACACCGCATTCATTAATGTGAACGTGAACAATGCATTTACAGTGCTGCATTTAAGGTGTTGATTCATTCATCCTCAGTAACCGCCTGGTCAGTGTCATGGTGGTTTAACTTAGGCTCCTAGTTTGTTTACATTAAAAGAAACAGAACTAATTAAATTCATTGCATGAGCAGGATTTAAAAACAGACCCATGTAAATCTCTATTACAAAAAACAAAGCTTATGATTTAGGCCACGCCCACTTAAAATCTGAATACAGATACGAATATTTGGAGCAGAAACCAGACACAGACACAGATAGTGTCACTGTGTGACAGCCCTGTATAAAACTAAATAATGTATGTGGGTACTATAATGTGCATTTCTCCTATTTCCTCTTTGCCTCTTTATTTATTTTTGATATACAGTGATGCTTGAAAGGGTTCACAATCTTTCAAGCACCACTGTATACTATACGGCCAAAAGTATGTGGCCAACTGACCATTATACCCATATGTGGGTCTTCCCCAAATTGTTTCCAAAAGAGTTGGAAGCGCACAATTATATAGAATGTCTTTGTTTGCTATAACATTACCCTTTCGCTGGAACTAAGAGGGCCAAACCTGTTCCAGCATGACAATACCCTTGTGCACAACGCAAGGTCCATGAAGACATGGGTTGCCAAGGTTGGAGAGGAAGAACTCGACTGGCCTGCACAGAGCCCTGACCTCAACCCCACTGACCACCTTTGGAATGAACTAGAACACCGACTGCACCCCAGGCCTCCTCACCCAACATCAGGGGCTGACCTTGTGGCTGAATGGCCCCACAGCCATGTTTCAAAATCTAGTGGAAGGCCTTCCCAGAAGGAACAGGATGCTCTAAAAGCACATATGTATGTGAAGGTCAGGTGTCCACAAACCTTTGGCCATATAGGTATACCTAGATAACCCTAGTGGTTCCTCATGGTATGGCAGTAGAATAGCCACATATATCACTATTGTATTTTATTTCAATACATGATTAAATCACTTCTTAATGACATCTTATATGTACATGCTTACAGATATAGAAATATCCCTTACTTTGTAGGCTAGTGATATCTGCACCTTCAGAGCTCTTGTTCCTGTTTGGTTAGATGGCACTCTCACTGGTGCATTAATCTTATCAACTCCCAGGAGAGGTTTAGACTCTCATTCCTCACTCTAGCACTGAATAATTCATAACAGATGTTGATTAAAATGCTTTTAGATGAAAAACCTCATTAATAAACCGAGGTGAAAGTTTAAGGGGTTACCATACTGGCACTTATTTTTTCTTCCACTGGCAGCGCTAGCCATTGAAATGAATACACGGGCTAATCTAGAGCTGTCCGTTATATTTTAGTTTTGATGTCCTAAACAGATCCGAGCAATATAATTAGTAGTAGTAGTAGCTTTTCATTTGGCTGGAAAAAAAAAATGGACAAAGTACCTTACAGCAGCCAACTGCAGAGATAAAAGTTATATTCAGTGCCAGCTCAGCTATCCTAACCATTATATTTTATGCGCTCACGCTCTCAGTGACTCTCACTGGTATAGCTGGAGAAGAGCGCTGAGTAAGGCAAAAGGACGGGCATTAGACCAAGCCACTCCTTCCTGGAACTGCTCACAAATATTCCTAGTTTGATGCCTCAGCGTTGGCATTAATTTGATTGTGTGAGCTGCAACTGCTGTCATTTATACAGTTATGAATAGATAATGCTGCGTTTTATACCACAGTTATCAAATCTGATTGCTGAGAAGGTGTTGTTTAATGTTCTGTAACAGCAGCTTTGACAGTAGTGCCAGCTGCAAATCTGCAATGTGTATATTAATGTTTCCACAGCAACAACCAATTCACAGGTTAAAACTAATAATAAAACATTGTTATTTAATAAAGGAAAAACATACAGTATAATCGTTGATATGGTGAAGCTTTCTGTAAGGAGATGTTTATGTAATATTTATGGTAGGAGTCTCCAGTGTCAGCACTTTGTAACAGTCAGTTTTCCACCACGGGAAAGTCTTTAGGACAGAGGACTTTCCAGTTTCTCTGTAATATGACGAACAGTTACTTCAAGAAAGAGAAAAAAGAGAGTCCGGTGAGGTAACGACTGTTTATAGCTGCTAAAATGTAAATACATTATAAATATAGAAATAAATATAGAAATAACTTTTGTGGATATTCCACAACATTAAATGTAACTATAAACTGATAAAAAGCACAGCGTGTCATACATTAATAAGTTAACAATTGTAGTCGTTTCAAACTGCTGTGGAACAAAACATACCGGAACACAATGTTATTGGAAAATAATCAACTTCAAGGTGGTAAGAGTAACTTCGCCTCGCAGCGAGCCACATCACACCAACCCTTTGTTAATTAGTTTCCTAGAACAGCATGCCCCCAAGTGTTTTATTCCCTACATATAACCTCTTACACTCAAAGAAATCAATGGTTCCAGTATCTTATTTCCCACTTAAATAACTTTCAGATTTCATAAGGTCACAACCTCTTTTTAGTAAAATGTTTCAAACTGATCATTTCTTTAGGCTTGTAAATTCAGGTGAAACAAAACTCAGACCAGAGATTTTTGTATCTATCCGGTCCTGAAATGCTCATTTCTGTCAGTTTTGTACCTTCCCTTGTTTCTCAGTCCATCCTGGAGTCAGTCTTTCAATCAGAGAAAGAACCAAAGTAACTGGGAACATAAACCGGTGCCAGATTTAACCCCTTAAGCTCCCAGGACCTGCTGGTGGATCTAAACGTACATTGTGTGCGAAATGTAGGTTTGGATCAACCAGCAGCACAATTACAGACATTTCAGTTTAATTTTACTGTACTTACTGAATAATATCATGGGGCTTCGTGGGTTAAAACCCAGTTTCACTATATTGCTAGAACTGTAAGGACAGCTGTAAATCATTCCTTAATAACTCTGCATGAATCCCGACAACTAAATTCCAGATTGGGTAGACAGACTTGATCCTTCTTCTATTGGCATCCTTTAGAGCAAGTCCTTTAGAAGGAAATCATCAGCTTAACTCACATATTGGAGTGTTCTATGAAAACATGAGATCCCCATTACCAACAAAACACATATAGCATTATTTTATCAGGCTGATACTTAAGAAATGCTACTAATTATATAGGAACTGCTTATAAACATGATGATTACATACTTGAGAAACCCTCTGTTTGGGGTCTACGTTTGCATATCATCTTCAAGTGTGAACATGTACTAGTGCTACAATTCAGGATTAACGCTGCAGCCATTTCCCGTTTTTTGGTTTTAATTCATTTAAATGATTACAATATTTTTATAGATACAGCTTTGCATCAGTATATTATTAGGGGAAAAAGGGGTTCTGTCTATCCAGCACCCTTTCTTCAATTTGGCCTTCTGATGGAAACCTGATAGAAAGGTTCTATGTGCATAAACCTACAACAGATCTCTTTCTCTTTCAGAGTGGGTTCTGTAAAGTAAAACATCTGTAAGGAACACTACGATCCCATAACTATCCCAAGAAAACTTGAGAAATCCTTTTTATGAGTCTAAAGAAAGAATTCAGCAGAACTGGGGTAAATAATGTTTGTTAAAGATTTTCTCGTGAGGTTGTGGGGTCGTAGATGCAGCTACAGTACAGCAGTTATACTGAATACTCTTTCCAGCAGCACGATTAGAGAAATCTTCAGTGACGGCTTGTCACGATATTGAATATTGTGGCTAAAAAGGCAATAGCCCTGCATTACTATTATGAAATCATTATGGTTGAGACGTATAGTACAGGGTCTCATCATAGGCATGAAACGATTATGTATGTCATGGATGTCTCAGCCAAGCAGGTGTTAAATAAATTTCCACCAATATGCTGTGTTACTCTACAGTGTGGGCTAGAAAGAAATCAGCCCCAGACTTCGCTGTGTGTATTTTTAATTATGACCATGTATTTTTACTTACGGTGTTCTTATTTCCACAAAAGTAACAAATAATCCACTTGAAGTCATTTGTTAACAGCAAATCATTTGAATACCCAAAATTTTGCTTTATTTGTATGTATTTTGTATTCAATAGAGAGAGAGTGCTCAGCTCTGCAAGCCTGTTTACACCAGCTGGCTCTGGCATCTGAAAGCCATGGCAAATGCACTTGTGGACCAACCACAAGTCTTGGCACATTCTAGGTTTGGGTTCTCTGGTTCTCTGTCCATTTCTGTCTCTGGACCTGCTGATCAGGATTAGTAACTGGACACTGCAGATGGAGAAGGTTATTTATGAGTACCGGTGACCATGCAGCATTATACTGATTAGGTGTGGAGTGTTGAAGAAATAGTTCATTTGAAACGTATAGGTAACCTTAAGTTTTAACTGTTACGTCTTTTTGTAAAAAACCGAGTCATGCGAATTATTATGAATTTGTGTCATACCATTTGTGTGTGTGTGATAGAGAAACAGATCCAGGGGTAAAGTCGGGGAGCGCAAACCCTATGAAGAACGGTTCAAAAACAATGAAACAGTTTCAGAGCCATGGTAATATAAAAATTGTTGCTATGCTTATGGTTATCTGCCAACCTGTTAGACCAAGTGGTAGCCAAGCCAACACCTGATACTGAGAGCCGCTGCCACAGTGGATCACATCACAAAAAGGAGAAGGGAGAGGAAAGAGAGCACTTCACTCTTATAATCAACTATTCATGCGGCCATGACAGGGCCAGAGAGGGAACATTAAACCTTTTAAACATTTTGCTGACACAATGCCTCTGTGCGCCGTCATCCAGTCTGAAAATGGCGGCACTGATGGAGCTTCATTACCTGCGCAACCTATTTTAATTACTGGGCTTCAGAATCTAAGTGACATTATTGCAGCACCAGCCTATTTTATTTTTATTTTTTTTAAATTTCATTTTCTGGGACAGATTATCCCAAAGACTCTCAACACCAACACGCCCATGCAGAATCATAGACAGGCCTACACACTCCCTCTGAAGCCCCCTCCCCTTCCCGCACACACACACACACACGCATCGTTCTTCTCGTACTTACAAAAGTGTCGGTACCTCCTGTCATGTTGTCGGGGCAGAGCACGTAAAATGAAATGCCAGGCTCGGCGTAGAAGTCCATCCGGCGTTCGTCCACCTCCTCGGCGAAGATCAGCTCGAACGGGTTTCCTGAGCACCATTTTTCCGCCGCGTCCACCAGCTGCTTGAACTCCATCCTGCCGCAGCGTAACGGCGCACCTGCGCAGCAAAGCTCAACCTCCAAAACAATATACAACGCACAGATCGCAGCGCTCCGAGGCTCCTTAAATCATCCGCATGGTGGTTTTATTATTTATATATATATTTTTAGGGGGATGGGGGCGTGTGTGATGGGAGGTAGATTTCGACGCTAGCACCGTCGCATCTTGGCCCTGGCCTCCGTTCACTTCGCGCGTTCTTGGTGAGAGAAATAAACCGACTGCGTCTCCCGGAGTTGCGCGCTCACGCCACAACCGGCGCGATATGACGTTAAGGTGAACGCGCGTTCCCGACACAAAGGGCCCGCGCACTGGCGTGCGTCGTTCTCATAGTTGCCTTTGAGAGCTTAGAATGGAAATGATGAATTTGAACTATAATGTTCCCTGTTTTATTATTATTATTATTATTATTATTATTATTATTATTATTATTATTGTAGAACTACACTACAATAAACAGCACATACACCTAGAATACAACAGCTTACTGTATCCCATCTGTTGCTATGCAAATCATCCCTCTCTACCTTGTACATAAATGGAAAAGCACCATGATAGGTTTACCAGTGTTATTTGTGTGTTGCGCTGCTATGAGTGTATCAGGTACAAGTCACAGGGGACATCCAGGGAAGCTGTCCCGGGCTGGGTGAGGGGTTGTGCAGGGTTGAAACATGTCTATTTGATCCTAAATTCAACCATCCATCCATTTTCCATACCGCTTATCCTACACAGGGTCATGGGGCAGCCTGAAGCCTATCCTAGGAAACTCGGGGCACTAGGAGGGGGACATCCTGGACCCAACCCATTACAATCACGCACACCCATTCACACACTACAGACAATTTGGAAAACCCAATCAGCCTACAATGCACATCTTTGGAGTGGGGAGGAAACTGGTGTACCTGGAGGAAACCCCTGAAGCACGGGGAGAACGTGCAAACTCTGCCTCAGGGCGGAGGCAAGATTCAAACCCCCAACCCTGGAGGTGCGAGGCAAATGTGCTAACCACTAACACCCCCCAACCCCCCCCCCTACACACAAACACACATTTTCTCCTATTTTGCAAAATACTTTGGTCTACTGTGTTTTGTGTTTTGTGTTTTGTGTTGTGTGTGTGTGTGTGTGTGTGTGTGTGTGTGTGTGTGTGTGTGTGTGTGTGTGTGTGTTCCAGGCCAACTAAAAATCTCTTCCTGCAGCTGTGGTGAGGAACTAACACTGATAGAGATCTAGATGGTAATTAACACACACTATACAGCGCTTAAAACTGCAATAAAGCTGTGGTGCCTTATACACTCATACCAGCACAACACACACTACCATGTCCTTGTCACTGACTGGTCTTATAGTCTCAGAAAAAAAGGTACCAAGCAGTACTCTTCCTTTTTACTGGTGTGGTACCATTAAGAGTTGTACCTTTAGTATATATTTTCACCTGGGAAGGTGCATGTGGTATAAAGCTTTTTAGAGTAAAGCTTTACAGGTACACTAGTGGTACTTAAGATCCAATTTTGTTTATGTTTATAACAATACATACTAAAGCTATGGACAAGTTGGTACCTGTATGAGAGTGTAAAGTGGTTCAGTAATAGCTTACCTATCATATACCGCAGAAGGCAGTGACTGATCATAGAATGAAACAGAAATAACGACTTCAAATTATACTTCCTGTCTTTAATATTAAACTTGTTTTTAATCCTGTACATACAATTACATGACACAGCCAACTCTAAGGTGTTATTAGATAACTTGCATTAGTTGGACGTCACATGTAACTACATAACAACTACTGTATATCATACTAATTTCCCAGAGA